>JAJJMA010323530.1:2786-23399 GCA_023529015.1 Papaver nudicaule
GTTCTTACTCCAAGTTGTACGTTTCGATATGAGAATTTTCCATTCGCCGGGAAGTCTCTGTATGCTACTCAAGCTCAAGCTCCAGCTCCTCTACTATTACCTCCTTCTACTCTGCAATTACCATCGAAACTGCTAATTGTAAGAACAATGTTTTAGCTTTTAACTCGTAAGTTTGTCCATTAATGGCTTTGGTTCGCTTGGCCAAGAGTTTGCTGCTAAAACTGGTTCATAAATGTGTAGCTACTGGAAAAAATCAACGAAACTGGCTGTGTATCGCCATTCCTCCAGGAATTGCGCTACTCCTACCATCATCCTTTGCTGCTTGGTGGTTTTGTTTCCAAAAGAGAACGAGGACTGATGGCAAGGAATACCCATTAGACAGTGGAATTGCGCTACTCAATTAAAAAAGAAGCTGGGCCTCTTGTGTAACTCCAAAAATAAATTGAAAAGAAAACACACCCATTAGACAGTGGAACATTCGGTTCCCAAAAAAAATAAAAAAATTAGGGGCCGAATTCATATTCGGCCCCAAAATAAAAACCAAGTTAGGGGTCGAATGTATATTCGGCCCTAAAAAAAAAAGAATTTAGGGGCCGAGTTGCTCTTCGTGTTCGTGAACACTGGAGCATTCGGCCCCTATTCTGGGTTATTATAGGGGCTGAATATGGATCTGAAAGTGCGTTTTTCGACGAAATCTCTCGATTCATCCATGGAAACAACATAATAATTCAATCACACACCATAATACTCAAATATGATGAAATGGGTTTGTGAAATTACCTTCGAATCGCGACCATTTCTTCTTTTTCACGCTCGATTCGATTTTGACGTTGAACTTGGGCAAGAGTGGGTTCATCCGGATCCGGTGGAGATTGTGGTTGTTTGGATCGATTTCTAGCCTTTGTTTTCGACCTCGTCATGTTATATACAACGCACGCGATTAATTTTTGGGGATTAACATGCTATGTCCCTCTGTTAATAGTGTATTTACATTTAAGTCACACAATAAAACAGATTCACCCAAAAATCCTTTGTAACGGATTTACCGTTAGGGCAGGTTAGGGCAGGGTTAGGTCAGGGTTAAATCAGAGGACCCCACCATAAACAATTGATTATTCACCGTAAGTTACCCTATTAGCCTCACCGGGTTCAAATATCCATATTACCCTCGAGTTAACTAATAATCAAAACAGAAATGGATATCGATGAAATCCAACGGATGATAATATAGCTTAAAAATATAAATAAGAAACCCTAAATGTTAGTCTTCAGCTTTCTCACTTTTCAGTTGCCGCTGCTTCTTCTCTTCCTCTCTAACCTCACTATGCTTAATCAAAAAAAAAAAAAAAACTCTGCTAGTAAGAATTCTTAAAGAATAAAGATGAAGTGGTATTCAAGATTTGTACAACGAGATCAAGAAAAGACTATCAAGTGGTATTCAAGATTTTCTGTGAGAAGTGATTGAAGACCTGTAGTAAAGCTTAAAGTTTTATTTTTGTTGATTCTTAGACAATTAATATAGTTTCTAATTAATGGAATCGATCTTTTGATCAAGTTTATGTTTTTTGTTTTTTATGATTTTTTTGCGGACGGTAATGGTAGATCTGAGATCTTTTAATGTTGGTTGTTTTAGGTTGACGGTGGTGAAAGGTTTAAAGGTTCCATGATAGTGTTGATGCTTAATTGCTTATGTTGATTATTTTTTTTTTTTTTTTTTTCCTAAATATGGATTCCTTTTGATTTATTGTTTCTGGGTTACGGATTAAGTTTCTTCATTTATCTGTGTATTTATTTTGTGTTGGACAGTAAGATGGCACAAAAATTGGGTGTAGATCTGAGTTCTTTTCAATGAGATTAGGGTTATTTGTGGGTATTGAATAGGATGAAACTGAATGATTTTTTATTTTATTTTTGAAACGAAAGATGAAATTGAATGAATTAATCTGAGCTTTTTATGATTTAAAAAAATGGGTTCTTGTCTGTGAATGATTTATTCCAAGGACGGAGTTGTTTCAGGGTAATTATTAATGGTGGTGGTGGTGGTGGTGGTGGTGGTTGCTCTATGGTTCAGGTGGTTGCTGTGGGGATGGTTCAGGGTCCAATTCACGGGTTCAGTTCAGTGTTCAGGTGGGTGTTCAGTTCAGTGTTCAGGTGGGTGTTCAGTTCAGTGTTCAGGTGGGGGGTTCAGGTGGTGGTTGTGGGTGTCCAGTTCAGGGTTCGTGGTGGTGGTTTCAGGGTTCATGGTGGTTATTTCAGGGTACTTATTCAGGGTTGAGTTAACTAGGATTGAGTTTAGTTTGAAGGGCAAGTTTGGGTGAAGCTGGGTGTAATTATTGGTGAGGTGGCACTGTTTTTTTCATAGGAAATGTCGGATGGTAAATCTCACAGAAGAGATATGTTATTAATTCTGTTAAAAAATGGGACTTATCTGTAATTATCAATTAAGAGAGGGATATATCAGCAAAAAACCCTTAATTTTTCCTAAATCGACGAGTTTCAATGATTTCGCGACGAGTTTCGTTGTTTTGGTTTTAGAGAAGAAGAAGAAGAGATAGGATTAATGTTGATGGTGAAGGAAGTTTTTTTTTTTTGGTTTTAGGGATAGGATTAAGAATATATAGGTTAATTAGTTAAAGGGTATACTAGTAATTTCTAGTGCTAATTGAGGGATAACTTAGACATTTCATAGCAAGGGTATTAGCGTAATTGTTGCAGTGGGAGGGGAGGCAGAATTTTGGGCTGGCTCAAAGCGCGTTCCTTTTCTAAAGTCCACGTGAATTTTGTATGGCTGGTGGACTTTTGGTTCATGTCAGACAAACACAACAGGAGCCCAATCGTCATTTTTTTTAGTGGAATATAAAGAAGAGAATTAGGTCGACAGAGGAGGAGGGCCGAAGGTACAGAAGAGGAAAAAAGGGGGGACTGCTGCAGTTCGGTTCCGGGGGAATTTTCGGCCAGTGCTCTCGACGGCTAAGAAGTGGAGGCAGCTGCTACGGGAGAAAACCAAGAGAAAAAAAAGAGGATTAGTCACCGGGCGACGACGGTGATTTGGTTTAATTTTTCTTTCTCTTGCTATTTATTTTGATGGATTTAAAGAAATCCATATCCATGTGTTGCTAGACTTTTGTAGCTAGGGTTTTATGGTCGAAACCGCTCGGAGTATAAGGCTATTTTGAATTGAAATTATATATCTATCAATAGACTATTATGAGTTGAATAGGTTGATTTTTGAATATTGCTTATTGATTAATTGAAAGATCAGTTGTTGCTTCAGCGGATTTGTACGATACAATAACCAACGTGCGTATTGATGGCTTTGCAAATATTTTTGTCTCATAATTTGATAGTCCATGCTTGGGTTAATTTCTTTGATGGGTTATGCTTAAGATATCGAATAATATTTGTGAGTCCACATTTAGTTTCGTATAATTTTCTCGCTAATACAATTTGATGGTGCATGCTTGGATGACGTCTTTGATGTGCTATGCTTTTAGTATACTAGTAATGTTTACGACTCAATACAGATAATAGGTGATGTCAATAGAGCGAAGAATAAATAAATATTTAGGAATTATGTTTCATTTCAGTAATCAATAGAGATAGTGGTGGAAACCCGGAAAACCCTAGTTACCAACTCTCCCAGTTTGTGTTAATTTTAATTATTTTTTTTCTTTGAAATCATCTTTCAAAAATCCTAAAATATATCATTTCCGATTTATAAATTAGAAACATTAGTTACCGCAATTTCTACCGCTCCCTGTGGGTTCGACCTGTACTTGTCGTTGTCTACTAGTTAGACACTGTGCACTTGCAGTATATATATTGTAGGTTTCCCAGCGTATCAAGTTTTTGGCGCCGCTGCCGGGGAGCGGTTGTGGAATATTGTGATTGGTGTTTTTAATTTTTTGTATATATTATTTTTGTGTGCATAATTTTACTTTATTTTCTTTCATTTTGAAAGGATAGCATTAAAATAGTAAATACGAGTTTACACGGTGCGTGTTGGGAGCCTAGCCACAAGCTGGGCTCCAACCCCTTTCTGAATAGCTGCACATATTCTAATGAACAGGAAATTCCCCACATTAATAGTAGAATCATGTCTAGCTACAAAATTCTTCAATCTTTTCAGAAAATCTACAGTTTCATCACCTAATTCTCCCAAGGTCGTGAAGGCCAAAGTACCAAAGTTTTAACCATTGGACTGGCAAATCTCAAGATATTTGTTGCGCTTCTTGTCAATGGCTCTAGTCAAGGCAATTCGAGGTGTGAAGGCTTGCACTCCTCCACCTGTGAATGGTGAGATACCAGTAACATCAAGGCATGTATCGCGCCCGTTATCTCAATTGTATACCAAGATGTCTGCCGGTCTAGCGCCCCCACCATCTTGTGTAAGAAAACCTAATTGGGATTCAATCTTGGTTGGCACTCCCGCTCTCACGCAAATGTCTGCAAAGGTATCACGGACGAGGTTGTGACAGAACTTGAGTCCAACTTCGCTTGCGCAATGTGAAGCATGGTCTCCATAAGTGTCCATGTGCTTACCACAGCATAAGCATGGGATGCCGGTATGCCTAACCTGTAGCTCACAACTGAACTAAAATGGCGTGGGACAATTGTCTGCCCAAGCCCAACTGCTGGTATAGCTAATAAGTAGTCTTGAGCATGTGGCAGTTGGTTTCTTTACCAAAGAGCAAGATCTCTCCTAGACATATTGTAAGCAGTGGGCATGTCTTTCGTCACCGCTGCATAATACTGAACCGCCAAAGCTTTCATAGGATGGGGGGTTGATTCATTAATGATGCCTAGTGAAGATCGAAGACCACTAGCCTGCAAGAAATTGTCTAGTGCTTGGTGGAAGATGGGGCCTTTGACTGGTACACCCGACTGACATATGATGCTACCTTGAAGCTGTTGAGTTTGTAAACAGGAGGCTAAGTAGCAATATTGCATTGTGTCTTGCATTGAGTATATGCCTAAACCTCCTTCCCTGATGGGCAGTGTTGCTAATCTATGCTGCAATGCGCCGTACCCTGGACCATCACCTGTTATCAACTGTGTAGATAGTTAGAAAGATAGGTGTCGAACACGGCTTGGGCGTGCATCACATGAGTTGGAGTTGTGTTTCTCATAGCAAAATAGAGCTTAGAGACTCCGATGCAGTTACGTAAGAGAAGCATTTCACACTGGGGGTCATCTAGGGTGTGTACTGCACCATCAACTCCATTGTCTTGTGAACTTTGTCAAGCACCAATTGACTACAGTAGTTTGAATCCAAACTAACAGGTCCACCTAATAGCTTGACACCATCAAGTGGTCTACCAATACCAGCAGGAAAGACATTAGCTTGTTTGCTTCTCGCATCGACGTTTGGCCAAAAGAGTTCTGTTTTTTGCACATTTAAATCTAGACCTCTGATGCTACCCTCTTGATGAATGATATGGAAGGCCCTTGAAACCATCATGGTATCTCCAATGATGGTGCCGTCGTCCAAGTACCATGCCTGTAGATCTAGTTGACACTCCCTTGAAACCCTTAAGACAATAGGATGTAAGGTCAATGCAAGCAAAAATGGGCCTAGTGGGTCACCTTGTTGCACACCTTGTGCTGGTACCAATGTATTGGAGCCATAATAGAGCCTTGCTGGTGTTGAGTAGCAGAATTCCACCCATTTGGAAATGCTAGGGCATTGATTTCTAACCTCTTGAAGCATTGCACTCCTATCAACCAAATTGAATGCGTTTCTGAAATCAACCAGAAGCATGGACATGGTGTTGTCATCACATTTTTCTGCCACAATTCTATTCACGGAGTGGAGAATGGCCTCCCCGCGACAAGGTATACCAACCCCAAACTGATAGTTGCCTAGATACCTTGTCATATCCTTAGTTACAACTGCTGCATCAACCATAAAGACCAACCTACGCCATATTGTGCCAATTGATAGTTGCCTAGATACCTTGTCATATCCTTAGTTACAACTGCTGCAACAATTGGCATTATACCCCCATCCGGTTTAAGCAGCGGCGTTAGTGGTGCACTAGCTATGTATTCTTCTAATTGGGGAGGTCACTTACCAGCCAGGAGGAGGTTGACAATGGTTGTAATAGAGGCCAGAAGTTCGTCTGCAACAGCTGCACCCGGTCCACTAAGCGCATCCAAGAAGTGTTGGGCATGTAATCCATCTCTGCCGCAAGAGGTACCTTTGGGGAAACTCCGTAGACGACTTAGGATCATGTCTTTATCATCAATAGCAGGTTCAACTACATTGGGAGAAGTTGGCAGTATTGGTGGTGGTGCATAGGGGTGTTTCTAGCGTAAATCAGCCAAGGTATCATCATATTTAGGAGCCACACCTTTAGATGTCAGTACTCTGATTGCAGCCGTGTACGTTCTTTGGCCCAATTTTTCGTTTGCAAAGTTTGATATTAATATCTTCTTGCTGCTGCCTCTTAGGTACCTTTTTGTGTTCAACTGTAGCTGCATTCTCCTCCAAAAGACCCTGAACCAATGTACTACATCCATCAGCTTCGCGCCATGTAGCAAGAGACTCGTTAATGTACCCAATATGTTTTTCCTACGCGTTCCAGATCTTTGCTCAACGCTATCCTTAGGAACATAGTTTCTGAGCACAAACAAAGGAAAGATCAACAGTTTGACCCAACCTGAAATGTCCATGGGGTTGAGTATGACTTTGTCCATCGTGTTCTTAAAAGCTCTAGAAAAACTGAGTCTGCAGTATGCTGGTATGTGCCTGGTGGTATGTATTTGGGTGCGAAAAATCTTGTCCAACAACTACACTCAAACACAAATTGCCCTGAATCGACATTGTCGACAGTATGCACAACCTCACCAACTTCACTACTGACTATCATAGGCTTAGGAATGCCGTGGATTGGGAAGGCAACAACCCCACCACTAAGTGGTGCAGAGATTACAGGCCCCAGATGTGCTCTACAAGCTTTACTCCATGTATAGAGTTTCATGCAAGCTGTACATAGCCACATTTTAAGTTGTTGTAAGATAGTTTCCCATTTTTCATATAGTGCGGCATCATCACGAATACGTTCTCTGCATACCCCATGGCACTCTCCATGTGCAAAGTGGAAGATATCAAGGTGCCTGGAAAAGGAACATCTTGCAAGCCCCCTACCACTGATGCCATCAGTACATCCATCTAAGCCAAAGAAGGGACAATGGACCACTCCACCATTGATGCTGACATCTTGCGAAGAAATACCAGAGCCTTGCGTGTCCTGTATGCAAGCATCTTGAGAGTTTCTGCGGTATCTAGTCATGGTGATGTGATTTCTCACATGAACACATTCGGTAACTACCGTCTTCAGAAATATCCGCCAACGAGAGGGGTTGAAATCGATAGAAGTGTAGTTCAGACAAATAATCAAACACCTGAAAGGCACCTGAAGCTAGAACAAAATCACAGATAGAACAGGTCCTACAACATCAAAACAACAAGCACCTGCACTATAGTAACATAACCAAACTACACATACGATCAAAAAAATAGAAAACCCGAAACCCACCAAGCTTACAAGGGAGTAATCAATAGTAGAGTCATGGGAAAACAGAGAAACAAAAAAGGGGAAAACCTCCCACCCCAACACAACCTAACCCATCGAGGTGATGGTGGTGGTCGGGGAAACCTGTGAGGGTGTTCAAGGGGTGGAGGGACTCTGGAACCGGGGGTGTAAGGCTGCTGAAATTTCCAAGTTAACTGGAAGTTGGTGGAGCCTGCTGAACTAAACCTCTGAAATTTTTTTCTTTCATTTTTTATTTTTTTTCTTTTACTTATTTTGTGCTTTAGAATTTTTCTTTCAGGTACCTTTTGTATATATGGAGCCTGGTGCAAATAATAATTGGAATTAGTCTCACGGTTATGATTATTTCCAACCTTGTTATGGTTATGATCATTACCAACTGTACCCTGGTTGTGAGACACATTTTACTAATTCAAATTATTATTCGCACACTTTTCAGTCGGAGTATGCGAGAGATGATCAATCGTATTGTGGTCCATCTGCATCCTTCCTATCTTTGATGGAACAGATGCAACAAAATAATGAGAGAATGCAACAATTTAATGAGCAATTTTATGGTGTTTCATCTGCATCTGCATCATCACCATCTTCTTCTTTGTCAGATAACATTGCTAAGCTCATGCAGATGGAAGAAGAACGTCGTCTTGCCGAGGGAAGTTCTAATTTTTCTTATACTCCTGATATTACTAATAAAACCGTTATAAATAATGAATCAGTGTGTGTTGAGAATTATGATGAACTTGATAATTGTGATTATAGGAATAAAGATTTTATGACGTCTGAATTTGACATGTCTTTTCCAACTCCAGATCATATTGATGATTATTATCCTATTCGAATGGATGAGTTTTGGACTAGAAATGTTTATTTAGATGATGATAATGATTTAAAAGAACCTGTTTATACAGATGACTCTGTTGTCGAGTTTAACAACTCAGAGACAATAGATGTGCCTAATGAAATACCTTTTAGTCATTTAGATTCTGAAATTCCTGTTTGTCTCTTTATTGAAGATGATAGGGATCTTATCATACCAACTGAAGGTGGTGTAGTTAGTCTAACTCCGGATCGTTCTAATGATCACTCTCCTAATCAAAAGGAGGAGGTTATGACTGATGACACCATTATTCTAGATGGTGTGACATATTTGTGTTATGACAATGATGTTTTTGAAGAATGTGCTCATCCAGAGGAAACTGTATTAAAGTCTAATGACTATAGAAACAATAGACTCTATATATAATGTTTCTTTTAATCATCTTTATTGTGAAAACCTTATAGATCCTTTAGATGACAATGATGATGATGTAATACCATGTCACACATCCAGTATAGAAGTCACAAGACCTAGAATTGTTAGCACAACTTTTCCGAAGATTCCTAATTTTAGATTAGAATTGCATGCTTCTCGTATATTACTGGATTACTTTGCTTCTCGTGACATCTTACCTGTGCAGGTTTCACCAATAATTCACATCCCTTGAGAGCCCCCCGATTCGTTTATTTTTTCTATTAATGATATATCATTTGCAGACACCAAGTTCGGGGGTACCTCTTCGATTTTGACAACTTTATTTTTGTTTTGCTTCGTTATCATGCTAATATTTGTGTGAATTTGTTACTAGAATTGCAGATTGTCGTTTGGACAGATCCCCAGATTTTCAGATTGATAGTGTACGGGGAATCGATTCTGCAAGTCGCGCTGATGACGTTAAAACCAGATGCTTGATGGGAGTCAACCATCCAATTTTGCTTCGTGGGAGTCAACCCACTCGATTATGCTTCATGGGAGTCAACCCATCAGATTTGTATTCTATTCTCTATCTTTTGCTTTATGTTTATATTGCATATCATTGTAGGATAGCTTATTATTATTGACTTGACATTGGATGATTCAATTACATTGAGGACAGTGTAACATTCAAGTGTGGGGGTATGGTTTTTTCGAAAGTTGATGTCATTTTTTTATATATTTACTCCAGAATAAGGAAACTTGTGAATTATTTAGGACGAACACTGACCATTCTAAGTAGATGGAAACAAAAACTCTTCAACTATAAGAATTAGAGTGCGCGCGAATGGTCTATTCATGTTTGAATGCATAACTCAGGTGTTAGAAATAACATGATGATCACTTTTCTATTAGGAACTTTATGTAACTATGCCTCGGGATTAAGTCGTAACCATATTACTTTCTTTTTATTTTTGCATTTTTGTCTCTAAGTAATTTGGTGGGGCACCATAATCGACATGTTATCGACGCTAAGATGATGGTTGAGATACTACTGGAAAAAAAAAAACTACCAATTGACCAAAACGGAGTTGACCGCTGGGACCCTTGTATATACCAGCTGTGTTGATATAATATTATGTATATTGACCTACCAAAATCGACCGCTGGGACCCTTGTACATACCAACTGTGTTGATATTAAAGTTCAGACCAGTATCTCACTCCATATGATTCATTCGGGCACTGATTTTCAGACAGATGTGGGAAACATCAGCCACTTTAGTAGCATACCGCGCGCCATCACTATTTCCATCCATCTTATAATCTATCCCAGTAATTTGAGTTGATAAATTCTGGGCATTTTAACATCGAGTGTACGAAAAAGTTTAGAGATCATCTGGGTAGAGTTGTGAATCCTATATGAATGTCCATGAATATTGAAGGCTAAATATAGCTGAAGAGTTAATGTATGCCAACTAAATAGGTTGTGTAGTGTCTTTCCTCAATCGTTCACAAGTAGCCAGAATTTGGAGTAAGGTTTTGTGGGTATACCTCTAGTTAAGTAAGCCCTCACGAGACAAAACTCGTCCTCCGGAGACATTCAGAGGTTCAAAGGCATGTTGTACGTGCTAAGTGCAGCCGCCATTCCTGCGATAGTGAGTTAGGATTTTATTTTATTTTCTTTTGTTATTTTTATTTGCTCGCGGACTAGCAAAGTCTAAGTGTAGGGGTATTTGATTGGTGTCTAAAACAACTCTCTAAAGTATTTATTGATTACACTTTCTTTGTTATTTTTGTTGTATTAGTTGCATTTTACGTTTTGTTTGGGTTTTGGAGTCTTATTGAATAAAAGGAGAAAAAGCCGTCAAATTGGTGGAAAAGGGCTAAAAGGTCATTTTATGGGCAAGTACTATTGGCAACCATCACAACACTAAGGGGCGACCATCTCATGTTCCCTTTGCACGTCCAGGAGGTGGAGTTGTCAATTCATTCGATATACAGTAAAACCTCTATCTAAGAATATCCTTGGGACCGTAAGAAAATATTCTTATAGAGAAGTTATTCTTATATAGAGGTAATTTTTACAAAAATTAAGCCAATTTGGAACCAGAATTTCTTATTCTTATATAGAGTTTATTTCCTTACAGAGAGTATTCTTATATAGAGGTTTTACTATACTCTTCAAATTTAAGTTGATAAAGGAAGTGGCGGGACCCATATTTCATGTGTTGCAAAGTTTATTACTACTAAACTTGGTACAGAAAGTTGAAAAGTCCTTTTAGAGTTAAATGGGCCTGTTTAGATGGGTGCTTAACGTGGAGCTGTGTGGAATATATAATCATGTGGTGGACCTTTATCCATGCATTTTCTAAAGTCCACGTGAATTTTGTATGGCTGGTGGACTTTTGGTTCATGTCAGACAAACACAACAGGAGCCCAATCATCATTTTTTAGCGACGGTACAGAAGAGGAGAAAAGGGGGGACTGCCGCAGTTCGGTTCCGGGGGAATTTTCGGCCAGTGCTCTCGACGCTAAGAAGTGGAGGCAACTGCTACGGGAGAAAACCAAGAGAAAAAGAAGAGGATTAGTCACCGGGCGACGACGGTGATTTGGTTTAATTTTTCTTTCTCTTGCTATTTATTTTGATGGATTTAAAGAAATCCATATCCATGTGTTGCTAGACTTTTGTAGCTAGGGTTTTATGGTCGAAACCGCTCGGAGTATAAGGCTATTTTGAATTAAAATTATATATCTAGCAATAGACTATTATGAGTTGAATAGATTGATTTTTGAATATTGCTTATTGATTAATTGAAAGATCAGTTGTTGCTTCACCGGTTTTGTACGATACAATAACCAATGTGCGTATTGATGGCTTTGCAAATATTTTTGTCTCATAATTTGATAGTTCATGCTTGGATTAATTTCTTTGATGAGTTATGCTTAAGATAGTCGAATAATATTTGTGACTCCATATTTAGTTTCGTATAGTTTTCGCGCTAATACAATTTGATGGTGCATGCTTGGATGACGTATTTGATGTGCTATGCTTTTAGTATACTAGTGATATTTACGACTCTATACATATAATAGGTGATGTCAATAGAAACAAATATTTAGGAATTATGTTTCATTTCAGTAATCAATAGAGATAGTGGTGGAAACCCAAAAAACCCTAGTTACCGACCCTCATAGTTTGTGTTAATTTTATTGAAATCATCTTTCAAAAACCCTAAAATATATCATTTCCGATTTATATAGAAACATTAGTTACCGTAATTTCCACCGCTCCTTGTGGGTTCAACATGTACTTGCCGTTGTCTACTAGTTAGACACTGTGCATTTGCAGTATATATATTGTAGGTTTCCAGCCTATAAAGTTTTTGGTGTCTAAAACACCTCTCTAATTATTTTGGTTGTATTAGTTACATTTTACGTTGTATTTGCGTTTTGTAGCTATTTTGGAGTCATATCGAATAAAAGGTGGAAAACTAGCAAAGTGGAGAAAAAGGGCAGAAAGGTCATTTGGCAGACAACTGATATTGGCAACCCACCAGGCGTTAAGGGGTGTCTACTTCCACTACTGACTTTGGGCGGGAATGGAAGAATTTGAATTTTCATCCATGTGAGCTCGGTGGACTTTGTGGACCTTTTGTTAGCCGTCAAGAATGTGTTCACACTCAGAGATTTGTGTCCCCTTTTTTTTTTTCTGTCCCCATTTTCATTTATTTGGGTAATGAGTCTAATGACTACTTGCATGCACAGTATATTCTACTAATCTTGCATAAAATAAAAGGAAAGGCGACAATTTTGGTGCTAACTTTCACGTGGAGAAATGAGGAGGAGTGAATTGTGAGGGGAAAAATTCTAGATACACAAAGGAGTTTACACAAAGCTTTACATAATAAGACACAACCAAATTTTAAAAGCAGACCCCACTGCACATCATACCATATTTTATGATTCAGTCACAGAGTACTGACCGTCGGATCTTCCAATATGTAAAGCTTTGTGTAAACCTTTGTCAACGTAGAATTACTCTTGTGAGGGTCCTTTTTTGCCGGCCCCATATACATGCAGTAAAGCATGTTGCCATTTTGAGGTGTAACAAAGAAGGAAACAATGTAGTCTTTATAAGTGATCATTATTATTCATTCATAATATAATAGGAGAACTTTTTTGAGGCCTGTGGTTAAAGCTGAGTAAAACTCTAATTCTAGAGCTTCTGACCTTATTGAGAATTCTCTACCAATCGTGAGCTTGGGTACTCTTACCCAATGTAGATTTTTTAGCTGCGAGTGAACCTCACCCAAGATAGGGGTATAAAATTTTCTTCTAAAACCCTAACTTCACATTTTCATTTTCGTGCCGCATCTTCCTCCCGTCTTCTCCTGTACTTTTTCCTGCCGGTCATCCCTAATAATTGAAGCAGGTGTGAGTGTCGATTGCTCTGTGTACCTCTTCTCCGTGTCTCTATTTCTTGAGATTTATATGTTCTATCTATGTTCTGACTATTCGTGACTGATTCTCTTCTTTTTATTTTTGTTTGGTTTTGTTGCAGGATCGCATTTTGCTGAAATAGAAAACAAAGTTCATTATTCAAACGGTAAACCCTAACCCTTTTTTTTTACCTGTCTCTTTGTTTCCCTAAATCAGTGAACCCTAAGCCTTTTGTTTTGGATTTGCAGGTACGATTTTATTTACTTTTGATAAATAACCAAATATGGTATCGTTTTTGGTAAACCCTAACCTTATTATTCATTTTGTTTAGATGTGTAATGGGTTATTCCATAATGTCGATTTGGACTTAATTAGCTACTTTTGACTTAATTAGCCACAAAGTGGTCGGGTCCCTGACTTCATTTTCTTATGGATTTTATAGATTACTAGAACTCTATTAAAACTTGACTTACAGGAATTGCAATGGGAGTTCTAAATCTGGAAAAGCAATATATATATATTTTGGATTAGCGGGTGGGCCATGGGAGACTTTATTTGGAGGTGACAATCTCCCTGCATTTCTTGACAGGTATTGGATGCCAGGGATCCAAATGGCACACGTTCTCATCATTTGGAGAGGCACTTGAAAGAGCATTGCAAGCATAAGCACATGTTGTTTTTGCTAAACAAGGTTGTTACATACTCTGGTCATAGATAGTTACACATTGTTCATAGAAAATGTGTGATTCTTATCTCTGTTTTTATCATAATCCATTTGATATTTGATGCCCTTCTCACTGTGATCTGGTGCAAGCCTGGGCTACAAAGGGTTGGCTTTATCACAATCCATTTGACATTTGATGCCCTTCTCACTGTGATCTGGTGCAAGCTTGGGCTACAAAGGGTTGGCTTCATGTTTTGTCAAAGGATTATCCTACTAATCTTTTGGCAAGGTAATTTATTCAAAGATAACTTTGACTCTTCCCGGTCGGTTGTGTATGCCAGGGTTTTAGTTGTACTCTTTTTTTCTATTATTATTATTTTTTAAAATACCGTATGGTCTAATTTGGAATAGCTCTTTGGATCTTCTCTTCTTTACAGTGAGATCTATTTTATCAGTGATCTGACAGTTCGCCCACTAAAAAAGTGACAAACAAGCGGAATATCCGTTGGATATCCAAATGTTACCTTACCGACCAAATCTGTAGCATAATCTCACTTGATTAGAATTTGCCTGGTTTGACATATCTAATTGTGCTACACTGATCTGTAAAGTAGTTGAAGAGTATGTTGCTTTACTTTAGATGTCTTGGTAGATTATATCTTTACCTATTGTCTGTATATTGAACTAAGTGTAGTGTCTATTATGGTTAATTAGACATCTTGGCAGACTATATCTTTACGGCCTATTGTTTGCATATTGAACCAAGTGTGGTGTGTTTTATTATCGTAGTCAATGTAATACTTCCGAAAGAACTGAAATATTTGATTCTTATTATTTCAAAAGGCGTGCAAGATTGCTCTGGTACGTGGAGAAACTAAAGTCTGAAAATACATAACGCCTACGGAACGGGTTCTCTTGAGTGACTGCCCTGGAGTTGTTTACCAAAAGAGTGATACTGAAACCGATTTTTTTTCAAGGATGTGGTAAGTAAAAGCAATTATCGATCCGCTTCTCTAAAATGCAATTTTGCTTATGCAATTGCAGAGATTTCTATTTATATGTTGTTAAAACAATTACAAATCAACTTATCTATAACTAACTTTCATTATTTGTGATTGTCCTTACAATTACACCATAATTAACTAGGTACGTGCTATAAATTTGGAGGATGCAACTGAGCATATTGGATGTTAATGACCCTGACCCCTTCAATCCCAGGATGGACAACCTGGGTCATGTTGTCCATGAGAGACAACATTGGACGCTGTTTATAGCATGACATGCTCAGATCACTTTCAAGCATGAGCTTACTATGAACAGTTTCAGAATGAAACTTGGACTACTATTCAATACAGCATCAATAAACTCCACATCCATGACTGTAAGCCCTCTGGGCATGGCTTGATCTGGAATTATCCAACTCGCTATGGGTAATCAAAGGCTAATGGCAATGGTATCTTGATTTTTGGATCACGTCATTAATCACAACTCTGTCTCTAGCAAATGAGTCTTATCATCATTTTATTTCCGAAGACTGCTTACGTGTTATAGTTTAGCTAAAGGTAAATTATCTGCTTGGTATCTCTTTATGCCCTTATGAATTATTTTCGGCTTTTCGCCCAAGTGTCTTTATTCTAAGTCCCATTATTATATTGAATCCCACTTACTATAGGATACAGTATTTGCTATCTTAGATCAAACGGAAGAGCACATGGTCTATCATGTAGCTGTGGGTTCGATTCCCACAGATGGCACAGTTATTTGTGTAGGCTAAAACCCTACATGCTCTGCAATATTCTGCAATGCATAGTGCAACACAGTCGTAAGCTGGGTTACCATTTCTATCAAGTACCATCAGTTTTCGTAATCATTTTGGAGCCAGTGGATTATGTTATTTTTGGTGCAAGTCTTAATGTCCTCTCTTACTTGCAGGAACTAATTGAACACAGGAATGGGAGTTGTCTATCTAAACCGCAATCCTCCATTTCATCAGTTTCTTTATTTTTTTCCACTGCAGATATTCTATTAGGATTGCTTTTTAATTGAAGCAATCTTAATTTGCACTTTTCTGGGAACATTTTTGGTTAGATTGGTGTGCTTCGTTAGAAGCCACATCTCTTCCAAGTGTGCACTAAAAGATTGAGCCAGTTTGTGTTTAAACCGTACTTCGTTCCTGAATATTGTCCAGGCAAGTATTGGTCAAATTCTGATCAATTTTTTATTTTATTTTGCAGATCAAAGATCACAAGAACAAAATTTACAATTCGTGCAGGTGAGAATATGATGACTGAGTGATCACATCCAAATATCAGAGATTTAAATATACCTTCATCCATGGACCTTATATGTTTGCATCTCTTAGGACAACACAGTCTGTAACCGCAATCGTTGTTCATGTATCAGCTCGCATTTCCATTAGCACATTAACTCCACTTCCCTGTTATTATCTATGTTCCCACTTTCCATTCCCGCGTCCATTAGTGCCAATTGATCAAGGAAGACAGAGCATCAGCTGCTTATACATAGCATGCGATTTGATCTCCTCAACAGAAGAATACTTGAATAAAGTAATACTCCCGAAGATCAACAAGGAAGCAGACATACTCACATAACAGCGGGTACTAGAGTACTCATTGAAAGAATAGAGGCCGCAATACCCATACAAGACCAGGTGTTGCTTACTGGGAAAATAATTTACATTTACAAATAATGTTGTAAAGAAGGGTCGAATGTTCTCTACATTTAAATCACGCAAATTTATTAGTACCAGGGATGAGTTACTGTTTAGGGATGGATTTAATTGTTTTCCTTACCTTCTTGAGTTATCTATCTTTTGAGAGTGATATTTGCTTAATGATTTTGTGGATTTTTGTAAAGGGTATACTTTTTCATTGCTACTTCTATTAGGCCCCTTCCTATGGGACACCAAAAACCCAAATTAAGGGTGTTTTCGCCGACTATGGACCTAGCAAACACCTGTTTTGACGTTGCAAAGTTGCAAATTTGCAACGTCGATGGAAATAGTATCGTCGATGGAAATTCCATCGACAGATACAAAAAGTGTCGAGGTCGATAGAATTTCCATCGAGGAGATTAGGGTCATCCAACGGCCTATATTTCACGCCCCAATCCTATATAAACTCAAACTTGGTCTTCACTTCATTCACTCACAATTTAGTTCGATATTTCTCTAGTTTGCTCTCGATTTCATCTGATAAATCAATTTTTTTCTTAATGTCAAATCCATCATCTTCCCAAGCCACTCTAACACCCTATTCAACTCCACCATCTTCTCCTCCAAACTTTATTTTACTCGGTACTCCTCCGGCATCACCTAAATTTCGAAGCAGAACGGCAAAATTAGTCCATAACTACTACTACACTGAACCGTCATCGAAACCTCCTCCTTTATTCACTCCTCCTCCATTTAAGAGATGGTATACCACTCCTCCTAGACACTATGGTAACCCAAAGCGATGCAAATCTTCCACAATTTCTTCTTCTTCTTCGTCATAAAAAAAAACAACTGCACCGAAAAAACCAGCAAATCCTCTAGATTCATTACCAGATGCACTTAAACCTCGTCCTAAGTTTACGTGGAATGAAGATTTATGTCTTTGTACAAACTATATGATTTTCTATCCGTCCAAGGACGATATGAAACGTAATCGGGTTAAAGTAAATGAACCAGAGTTGTGGACTACTGTCACTGCAGAATTCAAATTAGATAGACGTACTTCCAAATTCGTGCGTGATCTGTCTACGTTGTGGTCGTGTTGGAGAAAAATACACCTAAGAGTCCATGAATTTATGCACTTGGGGAGATGGATCAAAGCACATCATTTTCCAGGAGATACCGATGATGAAAATCACGCCAGAACTTTGAAGGAAAGAAATTCAAGTACGAACGACATTACCGTGTCCTGGAAACTTTTCTTGTTAATCGTTATGTGGGTTGATGAGAAGAGTTCGTTAAACATAGTGCCTTATGTTCTGGCCTAACGCAGTCTTATCTTTGGTAAAGGTCGAACTACCGCTACTACGGGAGGCTGACCTCTACCAAGATAAATGACTGTGTTAGGCCAGAACATAATAAGGCTTGTTTTATTATGCATTGCACCGATGCAAAACCATCTACATGACAATGGTAGACGATAAAACATCATGCATTGCAGATTTTATCGTCTTCCATTTTCATGTGATGATTTTGCTTGTGCAGGATTTGTTCAACGACTTCAGTGCAAAGATTTCAACCCACGATTGTTTTTTGGGAATCGCATTGATGCCAAAACATAGTAAGGTAAAGGTAGGGGAGAAAACAACAAGGATTGCATGTGTTTTCTCCCGTACCATTACTTATTATGTTTTTGCATGTGCAGGAGGATTCGTTCATGGGCGCATTTAACGATTTCAGTGCAAGGATTTTCAACAGTTACATGGATAGAATAGACGAGTACATCGTTGCATTGAAATAACCCAATTACATTACTAGCGCACAATTAAAGCCAATTTGGTTGTGATGTTTGTTCTAGAAAAATCCAGGTAGACTATGTCTTAACACGCGGTAGCAACGCCAAAATGCAAACACCCTAGTTTGCTCGTCAGCATAGAGGGCAGATGCCAAAGCTTCGACTTGTTCTTCCTCCCATCCCCATTGTTCTTCGGCAACTTGACGCACATAATTTCCAAGTATACGACAATCATTCAGGATCCTTGCAATTCTGACTCTTGTGCTAAAACTCGTATGCCGGCCAAAACTTGCATGCCTAAACTCTTGTGCGCCTGGTACAGGAACGGAGACGAAATCATTGATAAGAGCAAGATCATCATCGGATTCTATAAACTGCGAACCCATATTGATTGATTTGATTGTTTTTTTTTTAAAATTATGTTTATATAGAAAGGATTCCAACATTCATCGCATTTCTTAGAATTTTTACAGCATCATATTTCTTAGATATTTTACATAATATATTTTCACTAACTAAATAAAGGGGCTTGTTTTCTAGGTTCCATAGGAATCTAATACATAAAAATAGACTTGGCGAAAATTCTCTGCCCATCTTCAAACACTGGTTTATCTTCTTCAGGAACTTCAGTTTGTTGCTCTCTCACTATCTTTGAACCCTTATTGAATTTTTTCAACTGAAGCAACTTCCATTCGATACGTTCTTTGTATGTTTGTCCTGAATTTTTTCCAGTTTTAATAATTCTCAAGTTACCTTTCGGTTGCACTTTCATATTTTGTGGTTTGAGATTTTCCTTGCCTTTTGCTTGAACCTTTCTTTGCTTTCTAGCTGGAACCTTGACCTCGTTAATTTCCAAAACTTGAATTCTCCTCTGTTTTTTGGATTCCTCTATTTTTTGTATCCCTCGCAGTATCTTTGTTCGGCTGCTTCTGCCACAACTCTGGACCAATTAACAAATTTGGATGTTTCTCCCATTTTTAAAAGAGAGTAGAAGAGAGCAGAAGAGGGTAGAAAGCTAAAGAGAGAGTGAAAACTTTGGTGTGAATTTTGAATTCAAGTTTACCGCATTTTATAGTAAAATGGTAAATTCAAATTATTACCGTTGGTAGATGGAAAAAGCATCGTCGATGGAAATTCCATCGACATCGATGGAAATAGTATCGACGTCGATGGAATTTCCGATGCTTTTTCCATCTGTCGATGGAATTTCCATCGATATCCACTGCCCCATTTTGACTTTGCTAGTCCACCTAGGATTGCAAAGGGGCACATTTACTAGGTTCCATTGGAACCGTCCTTAGGCCACTTCCTATGGGACACCAAAAACCCAGATTAAGGGTGTTTTGTCACACTATGGACCTAGCAAACACCTGTTTTGACGTTGCAAAGTTGCAAATTGCAAAGTAGTTGCAAAGTTGCAAATTTGCAACGCCATATGAAAATAGTATCGTCGATGGAAATTCCATCGAGATCGATGAAATTTCCATCGACAGATGGTTTTTTCATCGAGGTCGATGGAATTCCATCGACAGATGGTTTTTTCATCGAGGTCGATGGAATTCCATCGATGATGGATTTTCCATCTACAAAATCCTAATCTCCCCTACTTTTTAGTTAAACAAATCTTTTTTAATTAAAATTTGGTCCCACATATATACTTTATCTAGTTTTTTAAATCTTTTTATTATTATTATATTTTATTAGAAAACAAAGAAATTAGTCTTGTACATTGCCGGAGGGGAGCCTAGCTACAAGCTGGGTCCCAACCCCTTTTTGAACAACCACACTTAACCTATGAAATAAAAAATCTCCAACGCGCACATTTGCATCATGACTGGCCATGTAGTTTCGTAGACGTTGGATAAAGTCTATAGTCTCGTCCCCAAGAACACCAAGAGTATAGTGAAGGCCAAAGCACCGAACCCGTAACCCTGCGAAGTGCATTTTTCTAAATATTTGGCATTCTTATGAGCAATCACATCTTTGATGGCTTGACCCGGCTCATGAGTACGAACACCACCTCCAACAAAGGGCGAAACAATCGTCACATCCAAACAGACATCCCGACCATTATCCCAATTATATACAAGAATGTCAGCAGGTCTCAGAGAAGTACCGTTATCTGCAAGGAAGCCCAAGTCTACCTCTTTCCTTGCCGGCACTCCAGCACGATAACACATGTCTGCAATAGTGTCACATACCAAGTCGTGCCGATACTTTAAACCCACTTCATTCGTGCAGTGTACAGCAT
>JAJJMA010323531.1:0-12819 GCA_023529015.1 Papaver nudicaule
ATACTGTTTCACTGCTCAACTTAGTTCACTGCCATGATACTGTTTCAAATATAATCAAGGTCTTTTACCTACTCTATGATACTGTTTCACTGCCATGTACTGTCTTCTTATGCATTATGTTTCTCAATTGCTTTCTGCAGTCTCATACAGGTGCAAAGGGGTTGTATGGAAAAAGTTCCTCACATGGAAGCGCTAGTTGAGATATTTGCGGAAGATAGAGCTAATGGGAAAGGCGCTGCTTCTCTTGTTGAAGAACTAGAACAGATAGAGAAAGAAGATGAACAAGAAACTGCAGCAGAAAATCAGCCAGAGAATGCACAGGAAACTGATCAAGAGCAAAGTAATCAGTCCGAGACAAACAGTGGAAAAGGTAGAAGAAAAAGGGTTCGTTCGTCGTCCTTTGATGTTGGATCCGGTGAATCAAGTGGGGATCCAAATGGCCTTAGTTTGATGGCTTCGTCCTTCAACAAATTTGTGGAAGGTACACTACAACACTTAGAAGCGGTTCGTGGTTCTCTAACTCAAGAATCGGATGTAAACAAACAATTGTTTGAGGAATTGAAGAAGATTGAGGGTCTTAGCGAAGATGATGTGATAGATGCCGCATCAATTATTCTCGATTCATCTACAAAAATGAAGGTCTTTTTTGGCATGGAGGAAGCACAAAGGGCACACTATGTGAAGAACAGAATTCTCAAGTAGTGTAGCTCCTTTTTATTAACAATAGTGGAAGGAATTGATTAACTTTTTTTTTTTCTAGTTTCAAGCACTACAACTGATTTACTTTTGAAAATTTCAATTTGAATGTTATGGTTAGTTAAACTTTTTGAAATTGCTTTGGTTTAGTTATTTGAATTTGAAAATGAAGGGTATTATAGTGATTTGACTGATTTGAATTCCAGGGGAATCCAATTCCCCCCAACCAAACATGAAAATAAGAATTTGGAATCCAATTCCTTGGAATTGGATTCTCCTGGAATTGGATTCCTAGGGTCTCAAATACTTGAACCAAACACGCTGTTATATATCAACTAACTTGGTTTTGCTTTTATTACCAACAGGGAGCTATTGGAACGGCGGTATGTATCTGCTTGATAAACGTGTGTGTCGGCCTAAGAGGCTCACACTTTGTTTCCACTTTCTCTCTATCTGGGCTTGTCATAGTCACTGTGCTCTCTTGGATATTCAACAACGAGGCTATCTATCTAGTCTAGGAAGGTAATGACAGTTGTTTCTGTTACCTTGTTTTCTGTTTGTTACTTTCTTTTGCGGTATTCTGCATAAGAATGTGAGTATCTTGTTGTGCACACAGATTATCCACAGCTGTTAGATATACAATCTCTTTGTTTGTATCATCCTTAGTATCCCCTCCCCACCTATCTTTTTCCTGAGTTCTTTTACTCATGATACGACTCCCATCTGATCAGCTGTATAGTTAGAGCATGGTTATATATGCTTAAAGATGTTTTGTCCCTTTGCTTTCCACACAAATCAAACAGTAATAGCACATAAACTCTCCCAGTTCACATGATCATGAATGAATTTCTTTATGCTTTTAAACCAGTTATTAAAAGAGGTGCAACAAGTCTTAACATTGTTCGTATTGTATGGGAGTTCTTTCCAAACTCTCATAACAAAAGTACAAGACATTAATAAATTAATCTTTGTTGTGAACACAGCTTCATTGGATCAGTGATTCTGCTTGCTGGACTTGCATTGGCGCTGTTTTCCATGAATCGGGAGAGAGTAATTCGCGAAAGAGAAGCACGGGCGGCAAGAGGACAAGCTTAATGAGTGAGCTTCAAGAATGTACCGACAGGATACCCAGATTAATGTGAAGTTTGTTTCTGTGACACTGTTGTGTTTTTAGTTTCTTGTTATATTTGCCCTGGAATTTATGTTCTAATTCATATTCTGGTGTAACACTTTCAAGCGAAATAACTCGTTTGAAATTTATAATTTGCACATTGTAGACATGGAATTTAGTATTGAAACAATTGGATTTCTCAGTTTAAGTGTAAACATATCTTAAGAGACTTTGCAGTAGGCGCATCCATTTTGTCTGTCATAAGTGGAACATCTATACCCAGGCTGTTCCCGTGGCTTTTGACTAATTCCTCGACTTCTAGATAATAGTATGACTAATTCCTTAACTGAACAATGTGAACATCATGGCAGATTTTGAGAAGTTTACCATGTCGAGAACATGATATGTGAGATACCAGGAGCCCATTAATTTAGCCCAATAATACCCTGCAAGCAAAAATCCCAATTCTTCTCTATTGCCCAACTCAGGAGTCGTTGACCCGCGGAGTAAAACCGCATCACATTTTACATGCATAACATGGCAATAAACGGAAAGTTTAGCAGATCTTCTATCATTTTTCTCAATTAAGAAAAATAATACTCCACGCTCATATCTGTTTCCGGTCACCATGTACAAAAGATCCTAGTGATATCCGTGATCAGCAAGTATTACCATATACCATGAAATTTCTACACGGATTTTCTCCCTTTATTTCCTCTATTCAATTTATTGAATATTGATTATTCACAAGTGAAAGAATATGTGGATTGTTTATATATAGGTATAAAAGTTTCTCATGCATCTTCGACGTCACTCTATAAACTTGATAGATCTGAGTAATGGGGATTAGGAGCAACAACAATGTCAAAGTTGTTCTTGTTTATATGTTGGTGTTATTGTTTTTGGTGCAAAATTGTTCACCAGCAATCTTACGTTACATCCATGTGCATATAGTCAATGATCTGGGTGAAAATGTAGATCTCAAAATGCACTGCAAAGACAAAAAAGAGTTTCTTGGTGATAGAATTGTCCATTTTAAAGAGGACTACTCTTGGCAGTTTATTGGAGACGTTTTTGGTAGGAAACTGTATTGGTGCTGGATGACATGGTATGACAGTACAGCTGGACACTGGGTTGTAGGAGACTTCGATTTTTATGATGCTGCATCATACTGGCCGATATGCCGTCTTAACTGTGAGTGGTCTGTTCGTAAAGATGGAATCTATCGTTATAGTCATACGTTACAACCATGGGGCTGGGAAAAGATATATACATGGTAAACTTTGTCATTAGACAAGCCGCTAGCCTGATGCATAAGGATCGGGTTATCTACTAGCAATAAAATGTGGTATCTTTAAATATTTTTTTTTTAATCGTCTCTATGGTTCTATATAATGAAAACATTTCAAAATACAAATATGATGTTCTTGTTTTCCATCGTCTCTATGGTTATACTCCCTCCGTCCCACATAAATTGAGCTAGTTGGGATTTGCACAATTATTAAGGCAAGGAAGAGAGATTAGTTTTTTAGTGTTTTTTCCAATTATACCCTTATAGATAATATAATAGTAAAATTTAGAAACGACATATCTCTCAAATTATGACACGTATCTTTGTAAACATTATATCATTGAAAAACATTTTAAAACACCTACGCAACGAGTATAAACATGACTATGAAATTTTAAATATTTATCATACTAAGATTTTATAACAATAAGGGTAAGATTAGAAACATGACCTATATAATAGAAGTAGCTCAATTTATGTGGGACAAAAGCAAAATAGAAGTAGCTCAATTTATGTGGGACGGAGGGAGTATATGTTAAAAACATTTCAAAACATTTTTCGATGCACCAGGCAAATTACTAGAACAACCAGATTTGCACCACTATGGGTCTGGCAAATATGTTAATTCACCTCTGTGTTCTAATATGCTAGTTTGACGAGCGAGATAGAATATCTATCCGAAGAGAGAATTAATCTCGCTCGATTGAAACAATCTCGATGCTGAAAAAATCAACTTCATGCAAGACTAATTTCACCGCAGATTAATTATTTATCCAGCGACTATCTTCACTTGTTTATAATTCAAACCTTTTTCACCATTTCAATTACACCTTCTCCAATTTTCAATTTTCACACTACATATTATTTCTCTTAAGTTTTCATGTTTTTTTTATCTAATATTGACAAGATGGTTGTTCGATCGTAGACCTAAATATATTTTGGAATAATTTATCGCTTTGTGGAAGCTTTGTATCACAATTTCAGGATGGTCCAGTGAACAGTTTTTGGCAGGGTGTACTTGAAAAGTTCACCACTGAGACTAGAAATACAAATAGACGTGATTTGAATGTGTTATCGGTTTGGTTTAGCACAATAACCAAAGATGTAGATGAGTTTATATCTTTATCCATGCTAGTAAACAATAAGGGGCTGAGGGGCGAAAGTAATGATGATGCGTTAACAACAATTATAGAGGAATGGCAAAGATGGAAAGACAATATTTGTTACTTAAAATGTTTCAACATTCGTATGGTTTTGAAGAAATACAATTTGTTTGCTTTGGATAGTCTGACTAGGACACAATGAAAATGAAATGGTTGATTTTTTTTAATCATAGTACTTATTTTTAGTTGTAGTAAATGACATTAGGTCCAAATAATTTAATTTAAATTTGAGCATATTATATTAAGAACATCAAACTTTCAAACCATTGTACTATCTGATAACATCTGATTTTCATTGATTAAAATGAAAGTCTAACTTTCAACTTTATTTACAATACTGCATCTTTCTTTTCTTTTCACAGATAATAAACTTTCAAACTTCAACCAAAATCGTGGACAATCGTTGGCCTCTTGTTGACTTTCATTTTTATTTATTTTTGCTAGGAAATAGAGATATATTGAATGAAAGAAAGATATTATAAAGGTTGTAGGAAGGATTGTAGAATGGCTATCCGTTTATCAGTAGAATCATTCCTTCTGCAATGTTTGGGTGATGTGTCAGCCATGGGTAAAAAACTTAAATTCCTACTAACGTTGTTAACCTTAAAAAAAATTGAAACTTTTTGCTAGGCAGAGACACTTATCCAACACCGAGGTACTAAACCAACTAATCTGGTTGACTTTATTTTCAGGATACATAAAAGACAACATTCCTTGCGTCACTGAAAACACACACATTACTAAATCCTTGTCACTTTGGCTCCTTGCCCACTAGACAGCCGCAAAAATAACCATCTTCAACGCTTCTGAATCTGCGACAGTTGTGCACCCACTGTAGATGCCTACATGATCAGTCGTGATCACTCCAATGCCAATATTGTTAAAGCCATGTAGATATTGCGCCACCCCCTTTTTACTCTGCGACCTCTTCTCTTGAAATAAACAGTTATCTTTATATCTGTTAGCAGTTATATTCATCCAATAGCAGTTATCTTCATCTTCTTCATTGAGTTTTTCATAACCTTTTTCTAATCTCTGCCCGGATTTTAATTTAGGTTGAGATCCGGGTAGAATAATCTATTATATTTATATATGTATATATATTTAAATAAAACAAATTGCATTATAGCAATTTAATTGTGATGTGTATGGCAAGTGAAAGCCATTACAATCTCTTATACTCCTGCAGGACTTTCGATTTCGGTGAATTTGGGCATATTACTTCTTTTATGGAAGCATCATATCTTCACGGAGAGTATCCATCAAGATGGTCATAAACCATCAGAAGATTTCAATTCCTTTCAGTCTACATATATTTAGTACAGAATTTTGTTTTCGATTTCTTTCGGTTCAAGATTATTGTATTAATCATGTTTTTCGATTTATGGATGTAATTGAAGATTATGTAATTATATTTTATTATGAATGAAGTTTGGGGTTTCATGCCCCTCATTCCTTAAAAAAAAACGTTGCGCCACCAAAGGCTTATATGTCTTTTTACTGGAAATTAGATTTTCCTCTACTTATTTTATTTTCCCTATTCTTTTTCCTTTATTTATCTCTCTTCTCCCTGCGTATTTCTTTCTCCCTTCTTTCCTTCGCCTCTTCTTCTTTTAACTTTGAAAAAAAAATATCTTCTTCTTTAAGCTGAGATCTCATGAAATCAAGTTCAATCCATGTGTAAGATAGTACAGGAGTTATATGTTGAAGTTGGAACTAAGCCATCGGGTTCAGAGAGTTGGGTTTTATTGGGGTGTTCCTTTGTGGCGCAAGGGAGAACAAAGACTGCAGCTGTGGGTCTCTGCTAATGATTTCTCAGCCATTTCTTTGAATGGCCAGCTGGCAACACTCTATGGGTGGTGGCATTACAACTTTGGTGGTGGAAAGCACATGCTTGGTTCTCTTCATGGTGTTGTTGCTGGTGTTTAATCATTACGACTATGCTTCTGACACTAGCTACACACAGGAATGGTCGCGTTTTGTTGCACTGTATCATGGTTGGATTTTGGTTTTTGTTACACAAATGTGCACTCACCTGTATCATTCTGTATGTTTAATGAAAGATTTACCTTCAAAAAAAATAAAAAAAATTCAGTCCATCGAAGATCAAAATCTATTTATTGTAAACCCGCACCTCATAACCTCTATCTCGCAATCGAATCCCAAATTAAAATCTAGATCTTTCATCTAAACCCTAGTCTCTCCTCTTTCCCGTTCATAATCACTGTAATATCAGGATTCAGGTATCCTGTTAGGATCCCACACCGATATGTAGAACCCTAATGAGATATAATCCTTTGAATTGGGGATTAGCCACCTCTACTTTGAAGATTAAGTTTAAGAAAGACTGGATTATATTGATAGTTGATAATTAAACCCTAGAACAACCTATGAATATATAAGAGAACATAACTTGAGTCCTAAGCAAACGATAATTAAGGTAATATAGTATAATTCCTAAAATAACTAAACTCAGTTGGTATTGGTATCGCAACATATCCTAATCTTTCTTCTGTTTGATTTTCTTATTCACAGATTATTATACAAGCGTCGTGAGATTCTCTTTACTCATTCGATTTTCAAGAGTTACGAAATCTTTTATTGGATTTCATGGAGATTTAAAGCATGGATATGTTGAGTTTCGGTGTATTATCAGGTCTGGTGGTTTTTATTTTCTAGGGTTAATTTTAGTTTTGGTATTGTAAGTAGGTTGAATAAAAGAAGGGAGAATTAGGTTATAAGGTGGTACCAACGACTGAGAAACTCTTAAATCTCTTGTTCTCGAAATGGGTTTTCTTTTGGTTTGTGTTAGCTTACTTAGTCAAGGCTTTTTCATGAAAATTTACAGATGGGGCTGTTGATGGAAAACTCAAGCCAAAAACAACGGAAGGAAACACTAGGAGAGCCCTTGTAGATATTGGGAACTTAAGTACTAATCTAGGAGGTGGTGATGCTGCGAAACAACAACATTTTAATCCTCCTTCTACTACTATTGTGGAGAAGAAGATAAGGTAATAATCATCTATAGAGAGCGATCTCTCCTTGCCTGTTTATTGAATGGATTTTGTAGTTGTGCAATCTCTTGATAATATTATGGTAGTCAGAGTTCATATTCATAGTTGCGTTATCTGATACCATGTAAATGTTTGGACAAGTAATTTCAAACCGTCAAAGTTGATTAGCGACTTAGTGTGTTAGGTTTTGCAGAATCGATAATTTGAATCCGTGGTTGTCGTTATTTTGCAGATATTATTGAAATCCGGTTGATGAGTTTGCCCCTGGGTTATTCATGTTAAGACGTCGAGGTAAGTGATTTGATTTGATTTCTGTTGTGTTGTTCCTGATTTGAGGGCTTTGTTTTGAAAATTTGATTTCTTTTTCGTTTGTAGGTACTTCTGAAATTCTTTGCAGAACATAGATTTGAGAGCTACAAGCAAAGCAGAAGTAATTCAATGCATGCCCAAAAAGAAACATGTTCTGCTCTAGTTTTGATTTCCTCTGATGGCCTCGAAAAGAAGCAGTGGTGGTACATTGTTTTCTTCAATCAAGTCCAGCTTGTCGAGTATTGCAAAGATCCCAATAGGCAAATCTGTTAACATGTATGATAAATTTCCTCCATAAGTAGAATGAATGTGTGATGCTGTTGTTATAGTAGTTGTTGATTGCCATTGGTTTCTGACTTTTGTGTAGTCATGAAGCAATAAAAATCATAAGTCTAGACAGGGACACAATGATGCAGCAGTAGAAGCTACCAAAGGAAGATGGAAGCCATATGTATGCGAGGATCCTTATTTGCGGATGGTATACGCTTGTAAGTGTTTACTTGAGTGATTGTCCATGGATTTATTTTTCTGCATCGCATAATTTTTTTGTAACTTGGAGTTATTGATTGCAGCATCATGGGCATTATCTGTTTATTTTGCCTTAAGTCGGCCAACAGAAGCTTTCAATCCCATAATTGGTTAGACTTTTGAGATGGCGAATCATGACGCGATTACTTACATTGGGGAGCAGGTGAGCTTATCAAGATCGATCGTGCGCTATTTTTTACGTTTTGTCTTGTCTTATTCTCATTTTGATTCCCAAATGTATTTGCTTTTAGGTAAGCCATCATCCCCGATAGATGCAGCACATGCTCAAAATGAACATTTTAAATTTTACATTACATCCAGCTTGGAGACCAAATGTAATGGCTTTTTAACTTATCCTTTGCAGGATAGTGAACCAGAAGTAATTGATAGTGTTGGTGCTGAAGCAGGGCATGTAATAACAACTACAGTTGGTGGTCGAAACGGTCAATTGAGATAGGTGAGGACTAAAATAGATTGTTGGTTCTTGGCTTCATTATGTGATGCTGAAGTCATTATCTCTGAAATGTATTGAATTTACTTGGCAGAATATATTAGTTACATAGCGGAGCATGTGGTTGAACAGGTTCATTTGGAGTTGTCTTCCAGGTAAGTTAAACTTGAATTTGATGAAGTTAAGAAACATGCCTTGTGTTAGATTCTCATATCTTATTGTATTTTGTAGGTCAAATGTAAAGAGACTGGAGAAATAGTTGCAATCAATAAGGTCCTGCAAGACAAGCGTTATAAGAATTGAGAGTTGCAAATTGCAACAACAGTTTTGACTCTCATAATAGGTGAGTTGATTTCAAAACCCTTAGTACTGGATTACAGGTTTTCCCTTTCCTTAGTATTACAGGTTTCGCTGTCAGACTGATTTTACATAGTTCCCTCGGATTGTCCAGCATTTTGTAGGCAGTCAATATGGTTACAGGGTAATTTAGGTATTATCTTTTGTTTAAGTCTTTTGTTTATCACAATGCAGGTAGTCGCGGTGTTGTACTGTGTAATTGTGTCGACTGTCATGTGATTGTGATTGTGGTGTTGGACAAGTGGTGTGATCATTGCGAAAAGGAAACTCTAACCGTCGCAGATGATGAGGGTGATTTTGTGTGAGTTGCTTTGCTAGCTAGTCTACTTTCTATCATGTGATTTTTAATGGAGATTTTGTAATGCAATTTTTTTGAAAGAAGGAAGAAAGAAAGAGAGGTTTTGTAATACATGAATATACATAATATTTTTAATACAGTGTATTTAGTATTTTTTTAATACAATTTTTTTGTATTTGGTATATATTTTTTTAAAATTTAATTCTATATTCTGCAACGTCAAAACGCGTTGCCTTAATTAAACAAAACGTTGCTCTAAATAAAAAGAGCAACGTTATTTCTGAAGCAACGTTAATTCAAGAAACGTTAATGACGTCGCCAAAAATTTGTAACGCCATATTGGCAACGTTTATTAGTGTTGCTTTAATTCTAGGCAATGTCTATATCCGTGGTAAATCGCTCTAAATGGCGTAGTGTAGACAACATCTCAGTTCATGATTGATATCAGATGGAACTGGTTGACCGGGTGGTTGACTACCTATGATAGTAGTTTTAGAACTCTCACTAGCTAGTTTCAAGACATAACTAGAAGTATTGGTGATGTGTATTTCTTTAATAGACTAAAACACCTGTCTCGCCACATTGTCCAAGTAACCGAAAAAACAGTACATACAATCTTATTATCACAAGAACTAGTAACCCATTTCTATATCCACGCATGAATGGTGATATCTGGTAACACCATTACAGAACTCTGTGAAATGAAAAATAACTGACAACAGAAAACGACTGAGGGTTGTCTACTTATAGACAACAAACCAACGACCAGACAGGCTGTGAATACTATTTTTCTAGTACACACCCAAAGTATAAACCTTAAGGAAAAACTCGATATATCAATGAATCAAAGAAAGAAAGTAGTAAACCAGCATGAAACATAACATCCAAGACTAGAGAACACATTTTTAACAAAGGAATTTATTCATTTAGAACTATCAAGAACTATATTTACCTTACAAATCTCTTAAAGAAAGCTATGGAAACCCTAACTCAATATCCTACAGAGCTTAAGAATCTGCTACTCTCACCGAGACTAAGTTTTTGTGTGAGTTCTCACTTGAGTTCTAACTCACAAAAAGTGTCTTGTTTTTAGACAAATTTCCCTTGGAGTATTGATACAATGTTACAAGGACCATAAGAACTTAATAGACTCTTGTTGGTATTCCTCCGAGAGCATGTCGCCCGATAGCTTATCCTCTTCCGATAGTATATCATCCGACTTCAGAGAATATCCTTCTTCCGAGAGTATATCATCCAATCTTGAGACAATATCCTTCTTTTGAGTATCGGGTCTGGTGCATTACTTCTCTTTCATTTATAATTGCCTTCTGTCTTCTAGTCTCCCGCAATGGCCAACAACTGTTGCTCATCTTCTGACCAAGCATTGAATGCACTGTCTTGTCTTTAGAATTGGGCCATTGGATGCTGTAGTAACTTTCCATTTGTCTTCATCTTCTCATGGTAGATGATCTCGATTCAGACGCAATCAACTTTATCAGTTCTTCTAGGCTTCTAGCATACTTCTCATCCTACTTCCAAATATTACATCTTATGCTATGGATGAGTTCCACGTGGCTGCTAGATATTTTGTCCCCACATTTTGCTCATTTTCTTGCGATTCTACCCTATTCTACCCTCGGGAGAAAACTTCCCACTAAATTTTTAACCGCTGCCATATTCTACCCTCGGTAACTTATTACCTCCACGTCATCTTTATTACTAGGAAATGAACAGGTTCAACTTGGAGCGTCGGTTGTTATTCTCCTAGATTTTTTTCCTTTATAAACTGATCTTCCTTGGTCTTGACAAATTGAAGCATTCATCAAACTGTTCTAACGTGACTAGGCATAAGAAAACAATTGTGTCGTTCGAGAAAGTAACGTGACTTGGTATAAACTTATCAACACACTCTTCTCCCATTCTCTCTCTACCTATTTCTTCTTCCTCTTCTTTCGAATCTTCAGAAATGTTAACTATTGTTGGTATCAACCTAAGAAATCTCAATATGGAAATGGAGAAATCGGTAACCATAGATCGAGGTGGTATTTCAACCATATCAACAAACCCCTCTCTTGATTCTTCTTCTAAAATCCATCAACCCATTCTTCCAGTTGTAGATCTCGTACCTGCTGGAAATTGATTATGTAAGTACTTCTTCTACTTTCATTTTAATTCTTGAATCAGTCGATCTAAAAGAAGCTTAATTTGGTTCAATGATGGAATCCCGTTGGTAGGATTTATAATCACTGGTTGAAGAGTTGAAGAAATACTGAAGATCAAACGAAGACATCCAGCTTCATCATTCAACAGGTTAGTGAATCTAAATAATGCGATTCCATTATCTTTTACACTTGTGCTACAAAAGACATAAACATAACTCTCAGCTTGAGCTTTACGTTATGACTTGATCACTCGTGATCAGTGTGTCTTATGATAACTCCGCTTTACCACTTGTGGTATAAGTGTGTAGTTATGACGTTTCAATATTGCTTAGAGCTTTCTTTTCTTTTCCGTCTCTAAGTTAATATAAAGGTTTTTCCTAAAACCTTTTCGAGTTGGATATAGCAATGTGATGTTATCTCGGTAGTACTACGAGATTTGATCCATCACAGTATTGTGTCTCTTCTAACCTACTCCGGCTCTGTCGGATTGATTGCATATATTTATATGAGCCAATGTAAGAGAGATCGTGACTCACACTTATGTTGTGTAGACTCGAAATACTGTTTTTTCTGAGATTCGAATATGACGTCGTGGTTTGGCTCTGAACTCTGAAGTTCTGAATCATTCATTTGATTTTGTATATGAACATCTTGTATGCCATATCTCACTTCTGGATTCAGAAACCATATTTGTGTATCTCAACTTATGAAGTATCAACGTTTGAACCTCAATGTAGATTTTGATAAAACTTGACGTTGATTTCGAAATCATAATCTTGTTTTCGCATTCATAAGCTATTGGTCCGAAACGTAAACATTGTGACCAATGAGATATAACAAATTCGAAATTATGTTTGTGTGGCTGACAGTGACTTGAGAATCGAGGCCAATGTGCCTTGACCATGTGAGATCTAAAAGGTCGAAAAGACCCTGGGGTTTCCTAAAGGTTTATGTGAACCGGGAAATATATGCCTGTGCGTCGAGGCTAAAAAGTTGTGTTGGTGAAACGGTTCTCGACCACATGGACTCTCAAGTTCGACACCAAACATTTGTAGAGAATTTAATATGTGTTTCTTGTTTCGAAAACCTTAAACAAGGTTTTGTTAAACAGAATCTAGATTTCGAAACCAAGCTTTAGGTTTCGCTATATGGAAACTTGATTTGAGAATCTTAAACAAGTTCTTGTCATATAATGAACTTTAGGTTCCGAAACCTTAATTTGGTTTCTCCCAAAACTGACGTACGTTTCGAAACCTGAATAAGGTTGACTCAGAATGCGTATCTTCGAAGTTCAAACTCTACATTTTTTATTTGTGCTTCAACGAATTAATGAGTTTGATATTCTCGGTTTGAAGTTTGAATTCGTTCATCTTCAATGTACAACTAAGTGGCATTGAGTCATCATCTGGAAAATGGTTAGTCGCTCTAGTTAGTGGACA
>JAJJMA010323541.1:0-13403 GCA_023529015.1 Papaver nudicaule
ACCATCGCCCACCTTTTACCTGCTGCGTCGGTTCCATGTTCCTTCTTTTTTAACCCCCCCCCCCCTTTTTTTTTTCCTTTCTTCTTCTTTTAAACTTCTCGTCGTCTTCTGAGTTTCTTAATTTCTCAAGATTTTCTCCGATATATTCTATTTTAATTTATTTCTGAATCATGGTAAGTTTGTTGATTTTCTTTTGATGTCTCTTCTTTTCTCTGATTCATACTGCCTTATTTTCCATCTCACTTCTTCTGTTGTGCCCAGGCCCCCAAGAAGAATGTTTCTGCTGAAGGTACCTTTCCCCGTAAGATGGTTGATCCTCAGCTTCTCAGTTGGGCGGAAAGGGCCGAGATTTATGGTTTTAAAATAGATCTTTTCCCTTGCAAAAGTCTTGGTAAAGGATTTTTGTCTTTTGAACTCATCTTTGCAAATAACTGCAACGGGAGAAAGATTATTGTTTCCGGCGAGCAGCTTGGCGCCGGACTCCCCATTCCTATGTATAATCCGGTGAACCCTCTGTTTTATGATATCTATTCCATGATTTCTCCTCCTTGTGGCGTTATGCAGTTGAATGGGAATTATATTCGAGTAATTCGTGAATGGGTGGCTCGTTCAGAGGGCAAGTCGTACTATTATGAAAAACTTTCTGAAGATCCAGCGCATCCTCCGAGCTTCTGGACTGCTGCAAATTTCTTCAAGCATTATAGGGCGGGGAAGAATTTTCTTAAGGAGACTGCTCCTTGGAGTGTGAGTCTTGGCAAGGTACCCAATTCCAAGCATGTTCTAGGCGATGTGGGCCCTTCTGGATCTAATACAAACACGCTACTTCGCCACTCCAGTGATGAAGTTTAGTTCTCGAATCCAATGTTTATCGAGGGCCCAATTCTTTTTGGTTATGCCGATGAGGAGGGTAGGACTGAGCGAACTGGCTTTGAAGACGACCATGATCTCCTTGTTGTCGAATTCTTCAAGATACATTTCTCCGAGGAGGAGCGAAAGAAATCCCAGGAAAGGATCGTCGCCTACAGGGCGAAGGTATCATAAGATGCCTTTTCCTTTTTAGACGTTCCTATCGATCTATCCATCCTCTATAACTTTTACTTTTGCAGAAGGAGGAGCAGGACAAACAGAAGAAACTGCAAGGCCAAGGGCCAGCCGGTGATCCGAAGAAAAGAAAGAGACCATCGAAGCCGACTAACGCTGGAAAGGGGGCGAGTGGTCAGGTGATCACTACGCCAAGAGGTCGCATCTGCAACGTCTATTAACGTTGCGCCTTAGGCAACGTTTATTAACGTTGCGCACCGTTAATAACGTTGCTCTAAATAGGATTTTTTTATTTATTAATTCAGCAACGTTATAGTAACTTTGACTAACGTTGCGCATGAAGGGCTTATATGTCTTTTTACCAGAAATTAATTTTATTTTCTAACTTATCTTAGGAATGTTCGCCACAAATATCTCGGGTTCTTTCTTTTTTTCTTGAACTCTTTCCTTATCTTCCCCATCTCTCTCGTTTTTCTTTCTTTCTCTATTAGGGTTTTGATTGATCAAGAAAAAACCATCTCTGGGTATTCAAGAGAGAACACCAAGATATCATCACCAAAACTTAAAGTAGTAGTAGTAGTTGAGATCGAGAGAGAAAACAGTACGGCCGCTATAATGATTTCACGGAAGTAGTACTGAAAACCTAGATTTCTTCATGACCAAAAATTGAAATCTTATCTTCTTCTAGTTTTGGGTTTCACGAATCAACCTAAATTTTTTTGGTTAATTTTGTATCTTTCATTGTTTTGATTTCAAATCTCGAACTAGGGTTGTTTATCTTATGATTGGTTTATTTTTTTTCTTCTTAAGTGATAACCCTAATTTTACTGATTCCGATCTCTGTTAGCCGAGGTTCGTTTTTTTTCTTCTTCCAGATGTTGATGTGTTTTACGCCCTTTGTTGTTCAGGTAAAAAGTTAGGTTTAATTTCTTGCAATTTATGGATAAGGTGATAGAAAGGTGTTTGATTTATGGATTAAGAAGGTTGTAATTTTGTTTGATATTAGATTACTTTATAAGTAGGTCAATTTTCGTTTTGGGTTTCTGTAGAGAAGGGAATTTATGTTCATATGGACATCTAAGAGGAGCCCCTTGTGTTAGATTGTATCCTGTAAAACAATCAACCTTGTTTTAAAAGGTACGTCAACTCCAATTATCACTTCTCTCTAATTATTTTAGTATCAGTAATGTTTTTAACCCCCCTTTTATTGTTTTTACTGGAAGAATATGGTTATGGATACCCTGTAAAATTCTATTATGTCTAACAACATTTCTTTACTCTAAGATAGACTTTGGGCACCAATTGAATGATGTATGTTATATGGGAAGTGCTATTATTTCTTACTTATTCTTAGAGTGATGATTACTGTCTTCAAGCTTGATGTTCCTGTGCAAAGGACTTGTATTAATAGTAAGTTTTATCCATTTTTTACCATTTTATTTACATTACTATTGCCATAAATTCCAGCTTCAATTGATTAGGCTTATGAGTTGCTTTCTAGTGGCTCAACATAAATGTTGAACCAAGCAATTGTGCGCCAGATTGTAAATTTCTCTCACCGGAGAAGTTCAAGATTTTTTTATGATAAGTTATGCATACTGCATACAGTACAAAATGGATATATTAATTGTATTATGGTGTTATTTGTCTAAGACCACTTCTAGTTTTAGCAATTACTAAGAAGAAATACTTCAATAACCTCAAAAATTTTACTGATATATTGTGTGAGCTTTTATCATATTTGTTGGACCAGATATTGATCTCAAGTTTTCGCTTATCTATGTCTTGTATCGTTCTGACCTCGATATATGGCCTCACTCTTCCTTTGTTTTTCGCTCGAACGTTTTGCTCCATCCATCAATTATTTGCTGCAGGACAACTATGAATACTTATCTTATGTGCAATTATATGTTCACTTATCTTTTGTTTAAGGTTTTAATACATTATAATATACTGAAACTATACTTCTTTCTCGCTTTGCAGTTTATGATTACCAATGGTGTGGTGATATTGGTTTCATTCTCGTTAGGACGAATTATTTTTCATTGGCTTTTATGGGTTAATTGTTAAGTCAATCGTGTGATTCAGGTCGTAAACAATGACTAACACACTTTACTCAGAACCCTGAATTTCTTAACACACGATATCAACATGCCATTTTCTTAACCCTGAATTAGTCTCATGCTTCATGGTTATAGTAATAGTAATATAGATACAATGTTGTAAAGGTGAGTTTCCTTGTTTTTCTTCTAATTTATGTTTAATAGGATCCTCTTTGTATCGCAAAATAATATCCATTGGTACTTGCATATGAGATGATACTGTCTCAGTCGCTCACTAGCCTTGAGCAAGATACTTTCCCCCCTTTCTTTCATTTATGATCATTCAACCTGGAATGTTCATGCATTATCTTGTCATGTGCATTGTGTGTAATCTTGTATCACTTGCCAAGCATGTTGGAGCAAGGTCAGCGGAATTATTCACTTGTGGCCATTTCTGTGGTTCTGTCATCTTGGGTCTTTCCTTACAGTTTGAACATTTTTAACAGGATTTAACTCACATCAACTTCAGAGGTGTATGGAGACCCTCTTGTGCATCCCCAAACTGAGGATTACTGGGGCAATGTAAACCCAATTGGTATATTCACCTTTCATATATTTCTTATATTACTTAGTATGTTCTAAACTTCTTCTACTTGTGGGGATGTGTAGTCTTGCTAGTCGATTCTTCCGAATGATACTATCTCCTTAAACACAAGTGTCATATGAAGGCTGCATTTGAATTGCAGCATCTTTAGTTTCAAGGGTGCCCTGTATAATGAGTAAATGATGATGCCAGAAACTTGCTATTTAGGCTACGTGTTTGGCTAGAGTACATTGTTTAGCTAGAGTACATGTTTTTCATTTTTCTTTATGTTTCTTCTGTCTAATTAATTTCTCCTTAAGGGAATGGTGCCATGAATAGACAAACATATAAACTCTAGGTGATGTATTAAGTGTCTACATTTATACATTTCTTACAATTATTGCCATCCTTTCAGTCTTGATGTGCAATTTTCTCTTACAATTATTTTATTCTTCCCTTAATGGTTGTAGAATGACCAAACTCTATGACAAGTTTTATACTGATTTTGATTGTTTTAACAGGTTTTATTGGTCACAGCCATGTGTCTTACTCTTATGGCCGGCACCTATTTGGAGAAACTCCTCCCAGGTACTCTCTGTCTCTTAAATATGCTTAAGGTCTCTTAAATTACTTGCTAATAGGATTAAGCCTTTTCTAGAGGGATTTATCTCTAAGTGCCAAAACGCTTTTGTCCCTGGACGTCAAATAATGGATAATATAATCATTGTGAAGGAGTTATTGCACTCAATGAATAAATCCTCTGCTGTTAATGGCTATTTTGCTTTGAAAGTGGACATGGCTAAGGCGTATGATCGTGTAAATTGGAAATTTCTGGAAGATATGTTAAGAATCATGGGTATTACTGGTCATTCCCTATCTCTGATCATGAACTGTGTTACTTCGGCGACTTTTTCTATAAATCTGAGTGGAGGTCAAGTAGGTTCTTTTAAGAGTGAAAGGGGTATTCGTCAAGGATGCCCTCTGTCTCCAACTCTGTTCATCATCTGCTCTCAAGGCCTTTCCATGCTTATGCAATATTATGAAGACCAAGGGCTTTACCAGGGGTATCGGCTGAATTGTTATGCTCCTTGTGTGAGCCACCTAATGTTTGCAGACGATTTATTTTTCTTTGGAAAAGCTTCTCCAGGAAATATCCAGCAGCTAAAAGCTATTCTTCAACTGTATGCAGATCTTTCTGGTCAACTAATCAATTATCATAAGTCGTCTATTTTCTTTAGCAAAGGAAACTGTGAAGGTAGAAAACTTGAGACTATTCAGGAGTTAGGTGTGAAAGAAATGGAGAAAGAAGAGAAATACTTAGGTATCTATCCTTTGAAGTCTGACTACTATATTGAATCTTTTCAGTTTTTAATTGAAAAATTCAATACAAGGCTATCTGGATGGAGACAGCATTTCCTTAATTCAGCAGGAAGAACAGTGTTGGCAAAATCAATCCTTTCTTCTCTTCCTATTTACTTCATGGGTATGTGTCTTCTTCCAGTGGGTGTTCTAAAGGAAATAGATAAAATCATTCGATGCTTTTGGAATGGGCATTCTGTGGATGAAAGAAAACTTCACTTCATTAACCGGGAAAAAGTATGTATGCCGAAACATATGGGTGGTTTAGGGCTTCGGAATCTGGAATTGGTAAATAAAGCTCTGGTGTGTAAATTAGCGTGGAGATTCCTGGAAAACAAAGACTCTTTGTGGGTTAAGATTTTATCTGCTAAATACTTAAAAGAGGAGTCCTTTTGGACTGTGAATGCTAATACTAAGGGTTCTTCTGTTTGGAATAGTCTTATGGAAATAAGGCCATTAATGGTGAATAAGGTGGTGTGGCAAATTTCTAATGGTAGAGATGTTGACATTTGGAAAGAACCATGGTTGGCTAATCATCTAGAGCATTTACTGCCGATGCCGGATATCATGCCACAAAATTTGCAATCAGTTTCTGACTTGATTAATCAGGATAGTAATAGTTGGAATCTGCAATTACTGGAGAATATATTTCCACAAAATCTGGTCTCAGATATTCGGGATATTTATATCAGTGGGGAAAATGGCAATGATTCCATAATCTGGACTCCTCATATAAATGGGAAATTCACGGCAAAATCTTGTTACAGAGTCTTGGCGAATGACTTGCCTTCTACTTCAGCAATGAATGATTTTCGTTGGAAAAAATTCTGGTCCTTCTCTCATATAATGCCGAGGATTCTTTATTTTGCTTGGAAGGTTTTGCATAATGGGCTGTCGGTCAACATGAATATTGAAAGATTCAAGCAAATATTGACACCAGTTGCTCGCTATGTAAACATGACGGAGAATCAGTGGTTCATCTTCTATTCAACTGTCCTTGGGCAAAAACTGTATTCAACAATGCTCCAGTAGCTTTTAATCTAAACTATGTTATTGTGGACCCGAAAGCTCTTTTTTTGGAATGGATGGAAGATGCTGAGCATCATAAATTCACCATGGGTTTATGCTTATTATGGAATATTTGGAAGTGCAGAAATGCAAAGGTGTTCTCCAATGAACCTTTCTCGGTTGGTAAGGTTCTTAACTTGGCTAATCAAGATTGTAAAGCTTGTGTTACAGAGGTTGGCTCTCCTTGTGGAACGTGCTATACTTGTTCTAGTTGCCAGTTGTGGACCTGTCCTCCACAAGGTTATGTCAAAATTAATGTTGATGCGGCGTTTATACCTAACAATGGAGCTTCAGGGGCAGTTGCATATAACAATGCAGGAGATTTTTTAGGTTGTGGAACAGAAACCTTCATTGCACCTTCTTCTCTGGTTGCTGAAACTAAAGCTCTCCTATTAGGAGTTCTCTTGGTGAAAAGGTTGAATCTTAAAAAGGTTATCTTTGAAGGAGACGCGTCAAATGTCACGAAAGCAATGTTGGGAGATTCTGCTGACATTCCTTGGAGCATTAGGAACCTGGTTCTGCGTATTAAGGATGAGATAACTTCCTTTGATCTTCCTCAGTTTGTTTCAGTCCCTAAGCCTGCTAATGCTGTTGCACATAATTTATGTCAGTTTGCTTTTCGTTTTAATGTAACTGATTGGTGGAACTTTGATTCAATACCACCATGTATCCCTTCAAACCTCAGTTCAAATGAGGTAGTCTCTTGATTAATAAAGCTTTGGGCTCTTTGTAGCCCGTCTTTCCTTCAAAAAAAAAAAGGTATTGGATTATACAGTGTCGATGTAAGTCATGGGTATATGAGTAATATAGAACTTGAGAAAGCAATGAAGCATTTTGCTCATAAATTCAGTGCAATTTTATACTATACAGGTGCGATTTTTTAAGTTTAAGGGATAATTCTTTTGTGTTTTTGTTTGATTGAATGCAAATTTAAGAATCATTTGTAAATGTAATACTGGAATACGGAAAATACAAATACAAATTTTATAATACGTATTTTGTATAGATTTTGTATTAACATTTTTTTAATTCAAATATAGAATTTTATTTTTTTTAATTTTAATTATAAATTCCGCAAAGTTAATAGACGTTGCTTCATTTATAAAAAAACGTTGCTTTAAATAAAAAGAGCAACGTCACTTACGTTGCTTTAAATAAAAAAGAGCAACGGAAGAAGCAACGTAAGTAACATTTCTTTAATTATTAAAAGCAACGTTAATATACGTTGCCAAAAATTTGTAACGTCGTATTCGCAACGTTTATTAGTGTTGCTTTAATTCATAGCAACGTCTATATCCGTTATAAACCGGTCCCTGTGGCGTAGTGGATAAACATAACGTGCCTCAGTTATGAAATGGGTATGGATACCTGCCTCTGTTTAGAACTTGACAAATTGGCTACTTTTCAGCTTAATGAGGTGATTTCAGGTGGCGAGGGCATGATGGAATTTTCTATGTGTGACCCTAACCGTGAGAAGGTTGCTACTGGTGGTTTGGGTAAACAGATTGTGAAGATTGTTGCTTCGAAATTAGTGAGCTCGAGGAGGTATCCAACGAGGGATGCTGGCAAGGTAGTAAACAAGCCTTCGAATGTTTTTGTCGATGTTGTGGATGACGAAGAGACCGAGGATGACGAAAATGTTCAGCCTTTGAAGAGGGGCAAGAAATGTCGTGTTCCCGAGCAGCCTTCCCAAAGTTCTGCTCCGATGCTACCTCATGACGATGTTGTGCCGACCAAAAATACCACTGCCTCTGCTTTTCTTAATGTTAATGTTGCTAATTTTGAATCCGGTCTTCATCAATCCGGCATGAATTTGGATGTGTATGGTTCGAATGATCGGTTGATTGGTGCTTCATCAGATCAACAATCTCTCCCTTGCCAGGATGGCCCATCGGTTCCTACTAGCTTTGTGCATAGACCCCATTCTGAGGAGGAGATTCAAAAGTTTATGGAGCGGTGTTCTCTTCCTGGTCCTTATGCCGAAGATATTGCCAATCATCTGAAAGCGTACGCTAAGGATCCTCAGAATCGTCAGCTCGAACCTTATCTTACCACTTCTATGTCGCAAGCTTTTTCTGGTGCTTGGGACAGAAAGACCCTCGGTTCAGCGTGGACGAAGCAGCAAGCGTTCTTCGAAGATGTAAGCGTATATTCTCTGGGCTGTTATAAGTTTCGCCGTTTGTTTACTTAGTTGTGTGCTTGTTTGTTGTGACAATATTACCATCATGGGATGTTTTTGTTGGAGTTATCTCGAGCTCAAGGGATTGAGATTATTCGTCTTGAATAAGAGTTGCTGCGTTTACAGCAAGAGAGCGGTAATCTTTCGAAAGATCTCGAGAAGAGCAGAGGTAAGATAGTTATTCGCCATCGGCATTTCTTCGGATTCTTGTTGTTGAAGTATTTTAATTGATGCCTTTATTTTCTCGAGATTAGGTGATGTGAGAGACTTGGGGAAGCAGCTCGAGAATGTTATTGGCGAATGAGACTCCCTTTCTGGAAGCCTAAAAACTCAGAGCGAACTGGCTTCGAGGCTGGATACTCAGCTGAAGGATAAAGACAATGAGCTTAGGTTGTTACACAAGATTCGAGAGGATAGGGATGGCGAGATTAGGCTTCTTAACGAGAAGGTTGTATCGCTGAATCAACATATCGAAGGAGAGGCCGAACTGAAAGCTTTGTTTAGCCGTATGCACACTCGCGAGCTGTTCAGGAAATTTGGGATGCGGCCTCCTTATTATCGTCTGGGTGTAGATGATCCTAATGCATCACTAGAATCCGATAAGGAACTTGTTTCTGCTCAGGATGTTCAGGATATAATAGCGCATCTACTAGAGGAGAAAGCTGGTGTAGAGGAAGTTGCAGAAGAAGATAATAGAGAAGTTGTTGTTGATGATAATGATGGTGAAAATGAGAATATGGGAACAGAGGAAAATCTGGTGGAGTCTGGTGGTGAGCAACCAATTGTGGGAGAGAAGGTGGTAGATATGCATACATTAGGCGGCGAGAGGCAAGGTGGTGTCAAGGAGAAAGAGCAGAGCAGCCAAGGTGGACATGTTTACACCGAGGAGTCGATTAAGGAACACTTAAAGGATTCAGTCGAGACTTCTGGTGATAGGGCTGAGAAGAGTGCCGAAGCTGATGGTCAAGCTGTTAAGATTGACGTCAATCGCGATCTCGAGGTTGTCGATGTTGGCGCTAAGGAGGGTATTGAATCTATTAACCAGGTTATACATGCCACCGAGGTTGTCCCCAAAATAGATGATGCCATGGTTAAGGAGGTTGTTGAAGATACCGCCTAGAAGATGTTACATTCCTTCTGCTATCTTTTTGTATTTTCTTCTTGTCTGTGTTACAGTTCGTTTGCGTTTCTTGTTGCTCTGCCTTTTATTTCGTTGTAAATTATGTGCTATGGAGCGTTGTTTGCTCATTTTTTCGTAATGACACCTGTTTGCTCGTTATTTGTTCACAATGTTGTTCCTTCGGTATATGCTGTTTATCGAACAACTCGCACTCTGGCGCGAAGTTGACCTTGCAATATTCTAGGCTCCTAAGGTTACTTGAGGTGCAATTCCAGGGCTTACTTCGATGTGGGAGATAGTAAACCAAGCTAGTGGGGGCTTACAGATCACCCTTCCCAAAGGCTTTTAGCTACTTGCCTGTTTTAAAAGCAAACATCGACTATCGAGGCCATAAGTACCCATTTTGCCTCAGTATATTGGGTGGATATCGAGGGTACTAGGTATCCTCCGAAAGAACATGCTAGTGTTCTGATAATCCATTTATCCCAAGTAAAGTAGGGAACTTATGGTGGGTAGCTGCTATGCTTTTGCCTCGATAATAAAGTAGCACAATGGGGGAGTGTCGGTCAAGGCTGAAGCTTAGACATGGTATTATTCTCCTATCGCGGCCTAGAATTCGACCCATGTGTTTCTCGGTGGCCCCTCCTCGATGTTTTTTTTTTTATTTTTAGAGGAGGTCCCTCGGCTGCGTAACTCACTTGCTATTCCCGTGAATGTAAGCGAATTAACTGCCTCGGGGTTCCATTCACCTTTAAAGGTAGATGTAGATCCCATTTATCGTCCCCTCGACGCCTCAAAAGAGAGGTCCCCATGGTCGTGTGGTAGTGGGTCCTAATGCGTCATTAGCTTATGTAGCCTAGATGAAAAGTACCACCGCTAACGGGGTGTCTTATGAGTAGAGGGTTGTGTCATATAGCTCGTAGGGCCCTTACGGCTTATATGAACATCAGCTCTGTGCCTGCTATTCGAGGTCTTTTTATTTTTGGCATCTGGGCCTTGGCGTCAAGGCCTTTTAATTTCATTGCGCCGAGGCACTAGGGGAGATATGGCGTCATGGCCAGTTCGCTTTTGTGGCGTCAAAGCCTTTGGAGATGCGCCTAGCCGGGTAGGACTTTTACCTATCCGAGTAGGATCTGGAGTTTGACTCGAGAGACAGTGTTACAAATTTTGAAAATAATTCTTTATTCGAGGATATAAGTACATTTTTATGTGTAGTATTTTCTTATGAACTTCGCATTCCATGCATTGCGGAGCCCTGTTCCGTCTTTTTCTTCAATTAACTTGTATGCACCTTTTCCCGCTACTTGCTTTACTTTGAATGGCCCTTCCCAGATTGGTTCTAGCTTTCCTGCATTCCCTTTTGGTAAGGTGGGATCTCTCGCAATACCAGCTCGCCAGGTTGGAATTCCCTTTCGATGACTTTTTTGTTGTATCCTCGGGCTAGCCCCTGCAGATAGTTGATGATATGTTGCCGAGCTTCTTTTCTAGCTTCTTCGAGGTCGTCTAGCTTTGCATATATTAAGTCGGCTTTAAGGTTCTGCTCCCACGATTTGTATTTATCTGTTGGTTTCATTATTTCTGTAGGCAGCACTGCCTCTGTCCCATATGTTAGGTGAAATGGAGTCATTCCTGTTGCAGACCTTCGGGATGTTCGGAATGCCCATAGCACGTTGTGTAAGTGTTCACACCATTGTTTTTTGTGGGGTAGTACTCGTTTTTTCAAGTTATCCTCCTTGGAATGCAGCCTCCCTCTCATCTGTCCATACGAACTTTCCCCTTTTTTCAAAATGCTCAAGAAATTTTTGCATCTGTCCGAGGATCGAGCAATGAATCTACTAAGAGCTATCAGTCTTCCATTTAGCTCTTGTACGTCTTTTACAGTTGTGGGCGATGGCATTTCTCGGATTGCTTGTACCTTCAATGGATCTACTTCGATGCCAGTCTTTGTGACACCATATCCTAAGAACTTTCCCGAGGTAACTCCGAAGATGCATTTCGCCGGATTGATTTTCATATTGATTTGGCGCATCTTTTCTAGTATCTCTCGGAGATTTCCAACGTGAGTTTCTGCCTTCTTGCTTTTTACTAACATGTCGTCTACGTATGTGAAAAAGCGAGGATACCGAGATATACCACCAACTTTTTGTTTTCGTGAACCTAGTTGATTATGGTTGTTTGAACGATCTCAGAAATCAATATTCAAACAATAACCTGAGTATATTTCAGAGAACTGAACCCTAACAAGAACGTAGTTCTCGTAGATCTCAATAGAGATGGATTCACTCAAAGGTTATGAATCAACAAACTTGCATTACTTCTATTATATAGATCAGAGACAATATAATGCGGAAGGGAAAAGTAATGCAAGACACCAGAAAAACTGCAAACCTAGCAGAAAAACCCCGGGACCTCGTCCAGATGTGAACACCCTCTGTATGAACGGTATACAAACGGTAGCCTACTCTCAAACTTCGGACTGGACTGTATCGAGACTGAATTCACCCTACAAGCAATTCAGCTACCAATGTGCTCCTACGTCTCTTGGCTCCCGCAGTAGCCTACATACTTGATTCCCTAGCTGACGTCCTTTACAGGCCTAGGAGTTGCTCCACTTCCCTTCGTGAAGACTAGCGCTACCATGCCTCTAACAGGACGCCTAAAAGTATCCAAGTAATCAAACAAGATCGATTGTGATTTCCTTTAGAATTAAAGTGGAAATCGATATGTTGAATAGGGCTTATTGATCTAGCCTAAACAACTTTACCTCCAAACGCGAGACGAACTTAGTATGAAACCTAGTTCGTGAATTTGCGTTTGGGAACTTCTAGGGTTTACGATACAAGATCTACCTTACGAAGTTTCTATCAAATCTTGGTCGTGATAAGATTGAAAGAATTCAATCGACCCAAGATACAAGATGCAATTTGACTTCCGTCATGTGCTTCACGATCCTCAAGTGAAGTCTTTCAATAGTCGTAGTCCAAAAGACTTCGAGATGACGACCAACCTTTATGCAAGGATACACAGATGTGTAGAGGATTGAGATTGTATCTTGCAGAAGGTCGTCTATTTATAGTGATCACCAATGGGAGGCTTTGCTTAAAGTTTAAGCAACCTTGAGTAGGGCTCAAGCAAGTTCCGGAACTAGGAATTCCATAGCTTGAATACCCATTCTCAATCTTCTAAGAACTTTGGACTAAGCCAAAAGTTAAAGAAGACTCAACCTTGTTTGAAGGTCCGCGACTTCTGGTCCAATGCTTGTTTGGACATCGTTTTGCGACTTCTGGTCCAAATACTTAGTTTGAACATCGCTTGGATTAAGTTATTGAATTCCATGGGCCAAGTAACGACAAGTCCGAGAACTAATCATGCCTAGACCGAAAACTTCAAGATATGGAGTTGGAAGTTTTCGCATGGCTTATATGAACGCGTTCATAGAGCAGTCTATAGAGTTCAGGAGAATTCAGGAGAATTCTTGAACTTGTATGTACGCGTTCATACAGACTTAGCTCGTTCTCTGAAATGCCAAAAGCAACACATGTACGCGTTCATGAACGCGTTCACCATTGGGGTCATTTCAAGAGACAACTCAACATACTCTGCATATACATATTATCACAAGTGTGACAAATGCAAAGGCGAAAATCCTTGAATACCTTCGGATCATATAAACAACATCATAGACTATTGGTATGATACAAATGGTAAAAACGATACGGAAAGGAAATACCTTTCTAACCTTCAGCGAGGACGTTATGATTTATCAAGTAATAAGCTTCGGTCTTCGTCTTCATCAGTCTTCGTCTCGATTACCTAAAACTATCCTAGTCCGAGGTTGTAGAGTAAACTTATCAAGGATTGTGTTTTTGTTTCATAAACTTGACAACTGACTTGAGATAGCAACATCAGTGGGTTCAACCGAGCAATGCTCTAACAGTATGCTTCCACAGTCTTCTTCAGCCAGGGACGAAAGATATTCTCCATTATTTTCTGATAAGTAGCACCGGCATT
>JAJJMA010323550.1:0-14042 GCA_023529015.1 Papaver nudicaule
TGCCAAAGAATATTAAAACTGAGTATCATTTTCATTTGTATGCAATCTGTGGTTTAAGGGAACTCATATACATATGAGATGGCAAATAAGGAAGAGTCCCGTATGCAAGATTTTTAAACTCATTTTGTCATTTTGAATCAGTTTATTTATTCACTGATGTGTTCGACTCTTAAACTCATTTTGTCAATTCTCCATGGTTAGGATTGTACTATACCGTAGCACAACCCATAAATGGACATCTGAGAATGCCTACTAAGTAGGGATCAGGGGAGATATCCCCAGCTCCATCTTTCTGGCGAAACAAACCTAACGATATTACATTACCGATTATTCCGGCGATGGTGCCTGCCTCTGTGCCAACCATCTTTAACTGCCAATGAGTTGATCAGTTGAAGAAGAGTAGAGAAACTTTGAATGATGGATATGAACTGTGAAGAAGAAAAAGAGTTGATGTGAGTTGAAGGACTGATGAATACAAGTCAATTTGAGCACAGTTGGATAGTGTGTATTTATATGGACACATTTTGATTCAGAATGTTGGTCGTACTGATTAGAGAAGCTACTAACTAAGGTGTTTTTAATAATCTACAGAGTCGGCTGCGAGAGAGACATTGGAACAGGTAATGGCGAAAGTTTTATACAAATCTAATTCGGATCTGTCTGCTGTACGAGCTGTTTGTTTAGCTGTATCTGGTGTGAACCATCTTACGGATCAACAATAAGGTATAATTTTTTGATTTTTTCCTTCTGAAAAACGTTAAGATTCTGATTTGATTCTGTAAGAGTTTGGAAGCCGTGGGTCAATCTTAGCTAATTTACTTCCAAAATTTTCTCCTACAATTTGACTGGAACCATTGTTATGTCCAAACAGGGTCACATTGAAGTCACATTAAGGTTGATGCCAAGGATGCTTTGAATTCAAGGGCCAAAGACAAAGCAAGTTGAAATTCAAAGGTGATAGATTTTCTTTTCCAAATCTTAATGGGATTTCGATGATTTTTTTTTGGTAATTTTTATTTACAGTAGGGGATAATAAGCTTGACCATTGATCATATATTGACCATTGACATAACTCGATTTCGGTCTGCTAAACAGAGACAAAACATGACCGAAGAACAGAAATTGCCTTTCCACCTAATTTGAATTTACCTGGTGGAACTGTACCTGAGTTTAAACAGGTTATTGCTAGCTGTTTGTATTGCACTCTTGCTATATCTGCGGACTCATCCTATCCCATTCAATTACATGTTACTGATTACATTTGTTTCTCTCATTCCAGGTTGACCGAAGACGGAAACTGCACGACCTCGCTCTCCTATTTGAATACAAATGGTGACTGAAGAGCAACTAGCCAATGTGGAACTGCGTATGCTATTGCTTGCCAAGGTGCTTTCCACTTAATTCAAAGATGTTTGCTTTTGTTGATTGGTTAGGCGTAGGTTTAGATACCGATCTCTTTTAAGATTTATTAGCATTGGGAAAAAACAAAGTGATTGAGTTGTTGTTCTCTAACCACACTTAGTCTTACTGATTTTGGTATCTTTATATAGCAGGGACATAGTAATTGAGTTGTAGTGCCCTAACCACACTTAGTCTTACTGATTTTGGTATCTTTCTACAGCATGGCTAACTCATGTTCTTATTATTTTCTAAGTATAGTTGTCATGGATCAGATCGTCATGGACAAGATAGACAGATGAAGGGGCCATCATTGGGACTAAGATCTACAATAAGGATTGAATGTACAAACGTGTTAGGAATGATAAAGAAGGAAGAAACTAGAGAGGAGGGAGGAATGGTTCAAATTCAATTGTGCTGGGAACTGTTGATTTCGGAGTGTAACAGTTATATGGTTTGGGTAATTTTTTGGTTATGCTTTACTTTTGTTGACCTCAGAAGGCAATTCAAGTGTTTAGCTTTACTGTACGAAATGATATGTAGGATAACGACTATTGTCTGCCGACGTGCAACACACGTGCACTCGACTTGTATATATAATATAATATAGAGGTAAGAACATGTTCGTCCACGAAGAGGTAATGGTTGTTATTTTAATGTTGAATCCTAAAGTAACTTAGGGGGGATGTTTGTTGTTTTAATACTAAAAGTAAAATAAAATAAAAGCAAGTAAATAAGACGCAAAGAATAATATGAAGTAATCAAGAGATGAGAATATTGGTTAAGGGTTCATCTTCAATTGCTTAACATGCATATGAATAATATATGGAATATCGACTTAATCTATCATCATCAAAAGCCCTAGAATACATCATCGCGAAAATATCCCGTAATTTCCTTGAGTCATCATGCACCATAACGATGTATGCATGAATCCTACGTAGAGAATAACTCGACACATCGAGTAATCGAGTTCAACTCTCTAAGAGCATTAAGTTTTGTGAAATAGGCTAATCAATGCAATGAACCACCATGAATGTTTCATTCAACAAAGGTAATATCCTACATATGACTCTCAAAGCTATCATCACCTCAATAATCATATTGTGCTACTTATGAATAGGTTCTTCAACTATTTCGTATCTCCAAACCTAATTCTAGCAATAGATATAAATATAATCTAACTCAATTGGCCACTTGAATCAAAAGATATTCAACCTTAGTGTAATACATCAATCATACACTCATACGCAAAGTAGAATAAAATCGATGATGAATAATAATAAGTTCAACTCCATAATTAATCAAATAACATGTCTTGCAATTTTAGACTACATCCTCAACCAATAAAGAATATTTAGCTACTCATGTTCTTATTGAAAGCAAAAGAAAACTATTGAGAGTGATAAAAATCATAAAAAACCCTTGTTGCAAAGCTCCAATCTTTCTCCCAAAATTTCACCTCGAGAATCGTGCCCAAAACCTAGCTTTCGCCCGCCTCGGGAACTGTGCTCATAAACTTCTCAGAATTGTGCGTGATATCTTTCTGTAAAGTTTCTGTCTCTATTTATTCACACAAACCTAAAATCCTAAACCAAACTGATTTCCTAAACAAAACACAATTCCTGAGCCCAACTCCGAAAACCCATCTGCAAACATCAACTGGGCCACACACAGAACCAGCTGAGCCCATCACGTATGACTTAGCTTGTCAGTTTCAGGAGACTGACGTCCTGCTTCACCCACACACGTGCCACACACACTCACCATCTCCTTCTCTGTCGGAACCCAGAACCGACAGTTCTTCCATTCCCAATCTCAGACGATTCCAGCTCCACCAATCTCACATTCAAACTCAAACATTCATTCACAACAGAAATTAACCAGAACCCAAGTTGTTGAACCATAATCTGAGCTCAAATACAACTTCAATTTATTCATTAGCTTCTCTGAACTTCAACAGCAGCAACAAATCATTCTTCCTGAACCCCATGACAACAACCATTCCTTTTGTACTCTCCTGCCACATTGAGCCCCCAAAATCACGTCAAACTCATAACCCATTATGCTCTTCTCTTTCCCGTTGTCGAGTTCTGAGAATTATTCTTAATCCCCTTTGAATCAACACCCATTAGAGTCTCTGTTTCTCTGACTGGAACACGATGGTTCCACCACAATCTTGAGCCATCTCTTTCTTCTCCCGAACTGTGATACTCTCTTCTACTCCCTCGAGTAATCCTTGGTTAGTGTCATGGTCTTGATGGACCAGACAAGATTGGATTAGGGTAACCTCCTGACTCTCACGAATCAAGCCTTCCGGTTCAATGAAGAACACGGCCTCTAAATCGATAAACGATTCCTTTGATTAATTTCTTAACAACCTTCCATTACAGACCCTTGTTGCCTTATAAAGATAACTTACCCTATCAACTATCCAACGACCCAAAACGCTACACGTGGCAACATCGTACCTCCCTTCACAATTGATTACTACACCCACTAATAAGCTAAACCATACCCGACTATATATAAATACTAAGTACAGACACAAACCAACATAAGGGCTGACACTTATTATAGGGTACCCCCTCCAGGGCCATGACAATCGACCCTCCTTCGAAACATCCTTGTCCTCAAGGATGGATGTGAAGAACTTCAATACGAGTGTCGGACAGTCATCATCAGCTGCATCCTCAAAAGCAATGTAGAAGCAAAGATTAGGAGCTTTGGTCTGTAGTGGACAATCGGCCTCCAACTGGTTGCCGGCAAGGTTGATGAAGCTTCCCTGAATAAGCAAGACAAGCCCAGTATTCACATTACCAATTAGAAACTCCACTTTAAATTTCCACTTTAAGAACTCCACTAACAACCAATGCTCAGCCGTATTTTGGATTTGTATGAGTAAGAACTGAGGGACAACCAAAATTGCAAGATATGCTGGCCAACTCACATTCTGAACAGTCCATCGGCATGTAGAGCATAACTTGTATTTCCACTTAAGGTAAGCCAGACACATAGTAAGAATACATGGCATTCCCAACCCCTCAAAATTATCCTTGTCCTCAAGGATAATAGCTGAATGGAGCACAAGATGATGGAGAAACGGCGCTTGATGTGCCTTGAGGAGAATGTAGAAGTTGGGTCTGTGGTTGGTAGTCGACACATTCCCCTCCAACTGGTTTAAGATATGATAATTGAAGCACTCTCCAAAACACATGAGCAGCCCAACAGACAGAAGACCCATAAAAATTATTCCTGTGAGGCGATTACACACTTCAGACCTAGACCCAATAAAATACTGTAGCTGCTCAAGAACTATATCAGTGAATGCATGAAGGTGTTGCTCCCTGTCTTCAAAACTCAATGATGAGTAGGCACAAATAGAAACACCACTTGTGACCTCAGTCTTTACTTTAGATGAGATGGACTGAAGCTGCTTTGCCACACTCCAGAATCCAGGTGCAAGTTGTTTAAATTTCCACCTCAAGAATTCCACTAATATCAAATGTTCAGTTTTAATTTGAACATTCAAGAGTAAGATCCTAGTCCTTATAAGATTTTGAAGCCATCTATGACTTCCCACTGGCTGGTGCATAAAACCCCACATTTGACTGTAGTAAGAGGGAAGAAAACGAGAACCATAGAAAATGTGTAAATGATTCCATTGAGAATGGAAAGTTGCTCATAAAATTTTCAGTCGCATCATACAGTTCCCATATGTATCATGTGTAATCCGTAATAATTGTAAGAAAGACCTGATGTTGAAGAGAAAAACCTCACCTCTTGTATGGAAAGTTGCAGACACTTGGGTGGAGAACCGACATGGATAAACACCACCATAACACCATGGTTGCAACATGTGAAGAATAAAAACATTAATAAGCACTTGACAAGTCTCCTGAGTGAAAATGTAAGAAGTCGTGAGAGGATGTGAAAGTACACAGTTGTCCCGTAGATACAAAACTGCACAGTAGTAATAACATGGAAATTGTGCTCTCTTGTCAGCCGTCTTCACATACAAACCATCTATAAGTTGTAACAATAAGCGGTTCTCAATCCCAATAATACCAAGAATAAGTAAGTTAGGTAATCCAAGAAACCCACCAGCTAAATCCACTAGAACTGACAATTTAGTTGCAGGCACAACAGTCCCCTTAAGTAGCTTCGAGAAACAAGCAGCACTATCATTCCCACTCCAAACAACACTCCCTTCAACCAACATAAACACAATGAAATTCATAACCCTTGAATCTGAACCATAGCCATCCTCATATGAAGGTTCACATACAGTATGAATCCATGAACAAGTAGCCACATCGAAACAACATTCATATTTACCCACAAAATAAGAAAAAACTTCAATGAAACTGAATATCTTTCCACGATCAATCACACCACCAGTAAGGGTAAAACAAGGGTAGGAAGAATTTTCACTTGGAAAATGAGGTTTGTCATCATTTCTGCTCACAAACTCCATAATATTCAATCGAAGCATTTTAACAAACACCTTATTGTCGGAAAAAAATTTAGCACCATTTCCACAAAATTTAACAGAAAAAATTGTAGACATAAAATTTTGTTGGTACCCACTACTAGAAATCACCAGACGAAACAAACTTTTATAAGAAATTGCTGATACATTTTCACATTTCCCACGATCGAATAACCTTCGATTATAATCAAATAGAAGAACAAAACGATTCTTACCCACTAGTTTGTTATGAAGAACGATCAATTTCTTTAAGTAATCGTTTTCCTCACACTTTGTATCACCAATTTCTACCTGACTTCTTTTGGTGAAATCATTAATTTCAGCTTTCGCAATTTCTTCGAAGAAAAACGATGGAATAAGCAGCTCAAATTCGTCTTCTTCTTCTTCTTCTTCTTCTTCTTTTTCTTCTTCTTCTTCAAGTAGAGACTCATCTCCACTCGATTCATTAGAATCTTCCATACTACTTTCTTCTTCTTCAGATGGAATTGAAGAACTCTGAGAGAAATCCCTTGAATCAACAGAAGTTTGTTCCCTATTTTCCTCGAGATATTTCTTCATCACCTTTGATTGCTGAACAACTGATTGGAGTAATTCAAGACTTTCTAACGAATTTTCACTACAAATCTTCCGCTCCTTAGCTAGTATTGCCTTTATTTCTGATGACAAGAAGTCTTTCCATCCAGATACAAGCCAGGGACTTCGACGAACTCCATCCTCCATCTTCCTTGTTGCAGCAGCTAGATGACCTCCTAAAGCATAAATCCTCATGTATAAGAGTTCCAATTCAGTGAACTCTCTTTGATAAAACTCTTCGTCGTCCATATCTACGAATTCCACAGCCGGATCGACTGCTCTGGTACCAATTGTCATGGTCTTGATGGACCAGACAAGATTGGATTAGGGTAACCTCCTGACTCTCACGAATCAAGCCTTCCGGTTCAATGAAGAACACGGCCTCTAAATCGATAAACGATTCCTTTGATTAATTTCTTAACAACCTTCCATTACAGACCCTTGTTGCCTTATAAAGATAACTTACCCTATCAACTATCCAACGACCCATAACGCTACACGTGGCAACATCAGACCTCCCTTCACAATTGATTACTACACCCACTAATAAGCTAAACCATACCCGACTATATATAAATACTAAGTACAGACACAGACCAACATAAGGGCTGACACTTATTATAGGGTACCCCCTCCAGGGCCATGACAGTTAGCTATCTCTATTGCAATCCTTCTCAGTCGTCTCCACCATCCCACTGCTTAGTTTCAGACACAGATCTGAAGAAGAGAGAAATCTGCGTCTTTATTTTTATGTGGATAAGGGGGTACCCCTTAGCGGTTGGCATGGGGTGGGGATAACGCGTCTGCCCCAAATATTCAAAATGGCTGTTCCTTGGTTGCCCTGAGTAAAACCGCTCCGGTGCTTCGGTAATTCCTTTATAGCTTAGATGGCTGCCTCCTAACATCTCGTGCCTGCCCTCAATAATTCCGATTTTTACACCTTTCAAGCCTTACTCTTTTCTTGTATTTGAATCAACCAACTTCGAGAGTCGCCAAGTGATGAATTGAGTTGTTTTTGCTTCATTTTATTAAATATGATTTCAAAATACCTGCAAAATAGAAAATGGTTAAAATAAACAATATATGAGGACTTAGCCGACTAAAGTGCATATAATAGGTACTCTTGAATAGGTGTTTTGAGCACCTATCACTAGCCTAGAACGACGAAATGACTTTGCTACGGCGACCTGACTTGTTCTCGGCGAATTTATTGCTACGACGACCTGACTTGTTCTCATCGAATTCATTGCTACGTCGAATTTACTGCTACGGCTACTACACTTCCACTTCTCTATGAGTTCAACGACATTGAAAGTAATACTTGGCGTGATGAGATGAATGAGTAGCAGCTACAGTCGCTGTTGATGTTGAAATGACCACTTGACAATGTGCTTCCACCGAGATTGTTGATGTTGTGAAATTGATTGAAGTTTTCTTTCCTCTATTACCAACACAAACTTGAGAGATTTTCCAGCTTCCTCTTTTGAACGAGCTTGTTTCCCATGAATAGACGGCGGACTACTGATTTGAACTAGCAAAGATTCAAGCGAATCTTTGTAGATGTAAAGTATCGCTAATGGGTTTATTCATCTCTGTTGCTCAACGATGTATTCACTATTTATCGGGCAAATGCCAAGTTCCCTTCATGATGAGTTGACGACGAGATTATGTTAGTAACAGTGGAATTGCATTCTTCCCCGACTGATATTGTGATGTCTTGCTCCTCAATGAGAGTCTTAGAAAGAAATTCCAATTATCCTTCCCAGGCTAAGATGTGGGTATTTCGATTGGTGGTAAGCACGAGATTTCTGCTTAACTTAGGAATCGTCACTGCAATTAACAAGTAACATAGGTGAGCAACTGAGAATAGATCTGAATGGAGTTATATTCTTCAAAACCAGTGATGTCGTCACAAATTAATAAAAGTGTTCACACCAAATCCTTTCATAAAAGCTCCAATGGGTTTGTAAATTAAAGTCTGCTGATTGTAATTCTATAATTAAAACTTGTTTTTACTCAAGATTTCACAAGAAAAGTCAATTTTTATCAAAAAGCAACCCTTGTTTTTATGAGATATTTTCATGAAAGTTTGCTTCAAAACCACCGATCTGAAGGTTAGAGATAAGATAAAAGAGAGAGGGAGAAAAGTTTGTCCTGATAATTGAAACGACTGATTTAATTTCATTTTCTGCTGACGATTCTTTGGATTTGGATTCATTCTTTCCCCTCTTTCTCTCATTCGATCTCATTTGATTCTTTGCTGCTGGAACCAAACCTTGTTTCTCTGAAACACATTGAACTCAGGTAGTTGTCTGAAGTTTGTTGCTTTGCGACAAAAATACCCTGGTGCTACTGAACCTGCTGGAACTCGCTGGATCTGATGCCAAAATTGTTGTTTCTTCATTCTTGAGCTTCTAACACATGATTCAACCCTTCTAGCGCCAAAATGTAATTGTATAATTTTCATTATACAATCACACCCATTAGATTTACTTGTTCCTAGATCTAGTTATAACACAAATAAGAGAACATAAAAGTAAATCACACATGAGACATTTTTAACGTGTTCGGAGCATTGAATCGCTTCCTACATCACGGATTTATTAGTAGTGATTCTTGGTGAATTTACATAGATTTTCCTTGGGTTTTCCTTGAGTTCTTAAGGTGTTCTTGAGTACAGGAGTAGTAGAGAAGAAGATGAGGTAGAGAGAGAAAGTAATTGAGCCCTCCCCTACTTTAAGGGTTACATTTCTTTTTATATGACACTAGGGTCGGCGAAGTTACCAAGGTACCCCTAATGGGAATCCTATGTGAGAGTCCTACTATGGTGTATCTTCTCCTAGGCAAAGCTATGTTGCACCCTCCCTAATCTTGCGCCACGTAGCGAGTGCATATTTTACACTCACAAAGAAAACACATGGATATGACAGATGCAGGGGTGATTTGGTTTCAAAACTAAAAATCTTTGATAATGATCATCAAAGTAAGGTCATGTCCTTAAAAGCTCAAAGTTCTGAGCCACACCTTGCTACAAATCCTGACTCCAACCGTGAAGATGATGAGGACACTCTCAACTCCACTCTTTCATTGTTCACTCAACAGATGAAAAAGTTGCTACAAAGAAGGAAAAATGAGGCACGAACTTCTTCCTCTCCCAATAGGAAACAAACGAAAAGAATTGGGAAAATTCTGAAAATTACCACAGTGCTACAAATGTCCTGGTATTTTTCATATTTCTCCAGATTGTCCAAACAAAGATTACTGTGATAAATTGAAAGCCTATAATACTACTCTTGATTGTCCTGTAGATGAACATCTTGGGTTTTCACCTTCACACAAGGATCTGTGTATGCACTCATCTTGCTTATCCCTCAGAGTTGAACATGATAATTCTTATCAAGATAAGCAAAACTGTCTTATGACAGAAAAACTCAATTTGCTTCAGAAAGATCTTGAAAAACAATGACTTGAATTGAAAGCCGAAAGGGAACAGTTGAAATTGACTGTATAACCTTGAATCACGTATTCAAAATTATGAAAGGTGTTACACACCACTATCTGGACTTATGCATCTTTATAATGTTGAAATTCAACATCTAAGAGAAATTAGATCAAGTCTCAAGGACAGATTAGATAATACGTTGTCTACTACGAAAGTTGTTCCTTTTGAGGGCAGGAATGAGAATAATTGTAGAACTTCTCCGAAGAAGTTGTCTCATATGAGACCACCTTGTGATGTCTCATCTCGACCTACAATTAAAGCTTATGTTAAAAAGCCAACTCGTAAAATTTGTCGCCCAAAACTGTAAAGAGATTGGTTGATGAACGACTTGTGAAACAGACCATTGAAGATTATAAACCTATTAACTTTGTTATTCAGAAGAATATTGATTAAATTCATTCAAATTGTAGTAAAATCATTCACTCAATGGAGACGAATCTATCATACATGATTCCAAATACTGATCTTCCAGGTATGTCTTCAACCAGCAGTTCGTGTATCTCTTCCAAAATTAAGAAGATGGGAAAATCACGAAGCCCTGTAGACCGGATATCCTTGTCCCCTTCTCAGTAGTCAGAGAAGGACTCTCACTATTGCTAATCCTTATAGTGAGAAAAAGGTCTATAATAGCATTTTGTATAAAAGTTATTTTAAGTTTGCATATGAACAAATATTTACTTATTCTTTGATAAGACAATAATCTATCATCTCTTAGATGTTGAGCAATGACTCCAAAAGAGATGTGTCCACGCTCAAAAGATTATGTGATCTTTTGTCCTGATGGTTAATGATCATAATTCCCAAAGTGGTTGTCATAATTGTCTTATAGCACCTATCTTGACGTCTCCTGAATTGCAGTGAGCCTGATTTTTTTTATGAATAATGGTGCTACCACATCCTTGATAAGAGTCCAAAATGTAATGACTCGACGTGGGTGTCAGCACCTTTTGTGCTACTTTTAGAATTCTCCCTGCCTTTGGCTCCTAAGGCAAGAGTCGAGACCAGGATCCATGGGAATCTCTGTTAGCAAGCTAAATGGAAGATATGCTCTTAGAAAGAAAAATCTAACCATATTGTTGATACTATTAAACTTAATTTTTTTGGTAACAAATTGTCTCATGATATGTACCCATGTGGTCACATTGTGCTAAACTGTCATTTTTTACTTAAGGGAAAACTGCACAAAATAAGTCGTTCACAACGACCGTTTTTAGAACCGACTTAATATCTCTGAAATACCTAATTCTGGGTCTGACTTTAAAAAGGAAGAGATAAGAAAGATATTTTTATCAGTGTTTGCCAAGAAGAAATTCTTATCTCCACAGGATTCAAACTGCAACATGAACGATGACATGTGGATTGTAATCTGATGAGCGCATAAATATTACATATTTACACTCATATTTGCACTAGCGAGAACTCAATATTTTATTAATAATAATGCTTTAAGCATTTTACAAGACGACAATATGACAAGAAAAAAGGCAAAAAGAAGTTCAAAGGCAGAATTACTGGAGGCAGGCGCTTCTGTTTCTAAAGGAATTTCTAGGGGCCGCCTCGTTATTAGGATTCAGGATGAGGGGCACTCGCTTGTTTGAAATAAAAGGGACGCAGATTTTCTCTTCATTCAGTTCAGTTCTTTACTGAGCTTTTTGATTCAGACGGACCAAGAGCTGCTACACCATGTTTTCCGTCAATCCATGTCGGGTTCAATGATGTTTATCAAGGGTTAAGGAAGGATTTCTAAGACAAGAGGAGACAGGACATTGGGTTCGATTTATTGGGGATTAGTTTGAAGCTACAAAACAGTGAGAAAGAAGAGGAGTTGTTGTTGGTTAAATTGGTGACCGTATGAGAAGGATTAAGGCATGAAATTGACGGCAAGAAGGAATGGAAGATTGGGTATCAGGTGGATTTGGTTTAGGGTGATGTCTATGTCGTATTTTGGCCATGGAAACGGGGAAGAAGAGCTTGTGTTGTTACTTCAAAGTGTGATTAATGGAAGAAATTGACGATTGATTAGAGTCCTGGATGGAATACGAATGATGGGTTATTGTTGAATGTATGAAATTGTTGCAGGAAGGAGATAAAGAAGAGGTTAGGAATCAACATAAGGTTCGTTTCTGTAGCAAGAAGTAACTTCTCATCAACTGTTCAATGTAATGCTTTACTGACCAGATCTCTTCTGCCCTTATTTTGAGACACGGTTAGACATGATTTCGTGAGTCTTTATTGAAGGTTAGGAACTGAAATGGAAGCTAAGATAAACAAGGAGATTGGGTTACAAGTTGTTATTAATTTGGGTAAGTAGTTCAACGAGAAACAATGAAGAAGACCTTACGTTTCTGCAAGTCAAATTGTGAAGATTAATGGTTGGGATTGATGCTATAGAAGGGTACTGGTTGATATGGGATGGATTGGATTTTGGCAAGAATGGAAGTTTAGCAACCCGAATTGAAATTAATGATGTTGCTGTCAGAGATTGGATGGGGTAAATTGGCCTGAGCTAAAGAGTGGTGGAACTGGTGGAGTTGGTGAGTCGATGGTGCAGGTGTTGTGGGCTAAGGTTTTAGTGGGCCTTGCACTATGAAATGAGTTTAATGGGCTGGCTTAGGCGTGATATCCAGACGCATGTGATTGAAGGGAAAGGAAAGTGGCCGCAAAATCTGAATTGGAGACGGTGGAACAGAAGCTTATAAAAACCGCGTCCAGGAACAACAAAAGAGGACAGACAGATATTAGGGTTTGGAGTCGCAAGGCTCCAGACTTTTCTTTGATATTTATTTCCTTAGGTTTTAGTAAACCTATGTTTTGCTAGAATTCTTGTTAGGGTGGAAGGATGAAGTTGTAGAGATTTTCTTGTGTTCTTGAACAATGGGTTTCTAATTATAAATGCTTAAAATCATGTTTGTGTCTCTTTCGATGTTTTACTCTCTATATGATTTTTCATGTTCTATGCCATGTATAGCCCATCGTTAGGTTGTTAGAAGAACTCATCGAACCTCGAAATAATCGTTTTATGAATTTCCTTTGACTAGTTATGCCAAGTATATCTAGTACTTATGAATTTTATTTTAGGTTGAGAACAAACAATTCTGATTTGCATCTTTGATGATACTCTTGTGATTGAATACAATTAAACCACCTGCAACGGATTCCCGAAACCTTAACGTTTTCACAATCTTGATTTCATCTTTATTTATTTCTCGCTCTCGTATTTATATTTTATATATTTCTAAATTCTACAACAAGTATCTCAAACACTCTATGTGGGACAACCCGTACTTGCCGTTGTCTATATCTTCGACACCGTGCACTTGCTGTATTACAAGAGTAGGTTTTCCGACCGATCATAATCCTACCTTCATACCAAAATATTCGAATTGAATCTTTTGACAGTGAATCTAGTTTGTCATCGGGAAACAAATCAATGGTTACTCAATGCTCTAATTCCTGTATTTATGAAGAACAAAGAAAGGTGTCTGACATGAAACTGGACGTTGTTCTTGAACACGTTAAAGTTTAAGCAAGGAATTTGAAAAACTCTGGAATCTCATCACTGATCTTACCTCAAGAGTAACTGCTATCGAACAAGACTGGACTACCTATGAAGATCCAGAGAAGGAGGTAACTGAAGAACAAAGTATTTGTTCTTTACTATGCATAATTTTATAGGTTAAAGCATCTTTGCTTCATGTGTTTTTATAGCAGCAAAGCTTATGCTTATGTTCACCTTTCAATATATTGAGTTTTTATTAGATGAAATTTGATGATTGCAATACTTGATCTTAATTGATTATCGTTGTGAATGTATTTCAAACCGACATGAACTTGTTTTTTTAGCTATCACACCCGTTCGGGTAAATTTGTTCATGTAGAATTATCAAAATCCATGCTTCTGACTCTTATAGCTAACGAGAGACGATTTTGATAAGGAGGTCCCTCGTAAGCTGCAATTTTGATCTCCGCTGGATAAAACGTTGTACTTTTAATTCTTAATCATAACGTGCTAAGAAGGGGAACCATATTTTTTCTCTAAAGGTGATGGTTTTTCGTAACTCTATGTCTGGATTGACT
>JAJJMA010323610.1:0-12313 GCA_023529015.1 Papaver nudicaule
TTTATGTATAATATGTTTTTTTTACAGGAACAATTTTGTAAACTTAGCGCTGAGTTAAGAGATTACAACCAAGTGATGAGGCAAATGTCTTTGGACCATAGCCGGTTGCAGGTACATGAAAACTATCAATTGCGTGAATACAATCGTCAAAAAGATATTCAGATCCGTGAGCTAGAAAATCACCTACGAAACCAAAGTCTAAATTTTCCACAGTTACCAATCCGTCCCGAGGCTTCTTCCAGTATATATTTTTTTCCCCAACTGAATGCATACAATTATGGGCAATACACCGGATTCAACCCAAATTATCAATCATCAGGTGGATTTGCTCCGTATTCTCGACCAATTAACAATAATGCAGATGACGCGGGTGATGAAATGTAGTACGTGATACTCAAGACACACCAAACAATAACCCTTATAATAGTTGGAACTGGAGTTTTGATATTTGAATAAGTGTCCAGTGTTGGAGTACTCAGTATTTGGTCTTGTTTTATGTTAGTCGGATTAATTTAATTAAACTACTAAACTATATAATTTTGAGATTCTTTATTAATTAAGAAAGTAATTATTAAAAAAACCATGGGTGCTTACAGCACCGATCTACTTTAACATTTCACATCGGTGGTTAAACCACCGATCGGTTATGCATAAAATCACCCCCTTTAATCTCTTATTCCCCTGTTAGAATCTCTATATATGGGGTGGGGAATAATAGATTAGGGGAGTACCAATCATATTGGACTCGACCAATTCCCCTAAACCAAAGATCTCTACACTCATTGGACTTGACCTTAGAAGAGTAACCATGAAAAAGTACATCAAATTAACTTTTTACCTAACAAAACATTTGACAACACATGCGCTGTTCTCAACCATGTGAACAATCTCGGGATTTTTTTTGTGAACATAATTTTGTCTCTCTTTGGCTTTCTTGCTGAGCTTTTACTAATGGTGTTTTCCGAGCAGTGATAGAATAGTTATTGCTTCCCATCTCGTCATATTTTATTTTCCTGGGAATAGGTGTTGTAGAGTTTCTACTCTAAAATATAATGTGTTCACGTTATGCTTGAAGTCGTTTTCGGTTTTTAAAAATGAAAATCGTTAAGGTTTGTCTAGGGTGGAAAATGGTTTGCTTCAAGGCCGACATCTTCTCAGTTATTTGTAGTGTGTACACAAGGTCTTGTAAGACAGCAAGTCATGAGGGGTTAAACAAAAACAATATAGTTCGAGCTTCAACGATTGAAATAAACGTTGTCCTTGGTTCTTTTAAACTTACCCCGAGCAGAATTCGATGAGAAAATCAAAGAAGAAGAAAAATCTAAAGGAAATGCTTATCAGGTTTGACTGATTATAATTCTTCAATCCCCACTCTAACCCTAATTTCCTTTGTTGTTTAATTTGATTTATATATCTTTTGTGTTGTTTTCTTTATTAGGCAAAAAACCACTATTTTAGAGATGATGCTATATGTTGTGGATCTTCAGTATGTAAGACATGTGACAAAAATGTAGCTCGTTTAAACTTAAATCCAAATACTTTTCACACACTTCTGATTCTTGATACTGATGTTATTATCAAACAGGTTAGTCTATGTTTGTGTTTTTGTTTTTTATATTTCATATTGCTCTACTTGAGAATTGTGGAATGGAGAATGTAGTTTTATGATCGGTTGTGATTGATGAAGTGAAAGCTCACAATCTATCTGCTCACAATCTATCTATTTATAAACTTCAAGAAATTTACTCTAACGATCGTAGGAGTTTTTTTGCTTTCCCAAATGAAAATTACATGGAAACATATGCCGGCCCGTCCGAGGAGAATGAGTCTCTGACTGAAAGAAACATAGAGGTATGTTTTCTTTATGCGTATAGTGCTGTTTATATTCAGCAATCATGAAGGCAACTCGATGGTATAAAGATCATCTTCCTGGCGTGCAAGTGCTTCTAATTACAAATGATGCAGCCTTCACGAACGAGAAAGGCATTAATTCAACAACAAGTAATTTTGGTCACCCTGTTTCTTATGATACTTACTCTTATATAGTTTCCTCATATCATTTATTTGTACTAGTAATTTTTCTACAACTATTTATTTACACTCTCATTACTTGCTATTAAAATGTTATGGTATTTATGATACTCATTTGTAACATATCCTTGGTTTCAATGAAAAGCTATCTTGAGTCACTTGGTCGACAAGATTTGATGGACTTGTTAGTGAAAAGCTATCTTGAGTTTGTTTCATACCAACTAATCATCCAAACAAAGATAAGTTGCACCTTATATAAAAGAAACACATGTTTTTTTTTTTTTTTTTTTTTTTTTTTTATTATCTAAAAGAAACACATGTTTTTGTAACTTGAAATGAATAACACAGCATACAATCTAACAATGTAAAGTTTTTACCTCTCTTCATGTTCTATGAACTTCTCTTCAATCAAACTATGCTCTACAAACAAAGATAAGTTGCACCATATCTTTAAAAAAAAAAAAAACTTTCATTAACAAATAACTTAGATTTAAACATCCGCTCATTCGAGTAATGTGTTCGTTACATTTTTTAGGAGAAAATTACGAATGAGTATTCCTCAAAGGAATTACATTGAAATTAAAATTCTACTTCTAAATTAACTTCTAACTAAAACATAAAAATGAACTTCTAAATCACTTTAACTTAGGGGATAGGAACAAAGCCATTACAGATCAAAATCTCGTTCCTCCATTTTTTTGTTGAGGGGATTCTCCCAATCTTCTACTTGTTCCAGAGGTTGGCGTAGGATCTTCAAGTCAGCTTCTCTTTGTTGGGTTTGTGCCATCATTGTAGTGTTTTCCATGTTCCTCTTAAGGTACTCTTCCTCTGATTCATACTTGGAAACCCTTTATTCTTGCACTTTTTCAAGAAGTTTTATCACCTTATCCATTTTGTCATCTGATTTATGCGTTGCTTTAGCCTCACGAGCTATTCGTTTGGAAGCTTCTCTCTCTGGACCTCTAACATCATTTGTTTGGTCGGAAAAACATCTTCGACGTGATATGTCTGAGGTTTCAGAACTAGGGGTAGATGGTGAGCTCCCGTACATTGTAAGATACTCCAAATCTTAATCCAAATTTACTTGAGCGGAAGTACCGGCCTCGGTGTTTTGAGTTGGTTGGGTGTTTCGAGTAGGTTGGGTATTTTGAGTAGGACCATCATCATTATTTATCTTTAGATTGAAGTCTACACAATGTTGCTTCAAGAGTTGGAAAACCGATTCATGTTAGCAAACTTTCTTAAATTCTGCTTCATAATTGATTCGACCTTCGCGGTACTTGTAAAACAAAAAATTTTGTTAGTGCTTCGCTCTTTGGAAAAATACGCAAAAACACTAAAAATATTTAAGGCACTTACATAATCGGCTACGGTCATTCTGGTTGGTCACATTCGGAAGTAGGGTCTGACGTGTGAACAAAATCTTCTACATTTTTGATCTCAACATCGAACAGCTTGATTGCAATGAATTTTTGTTCCTGTTTGCACCACTAGACTATCTTTTCTTGTAGTCTTCGATAATTCTCTCCCAAAATTCTGCCCCTTTTTGATCTTTTCCTTTAATCGGATCGTTACTTGTTATAATCCAAGCCGTAATTAGTGGATCATCCTCTTTTGAGTAAAACTGCGTCATATTTTGTATAAACAAAATAGTACTAAAGATTTTGAAGAAAAAGAATAAGAAAATCAATGAAAAAGATAATCAATTGATTTTGGTGTGAATGATTAAGGAGAAGCAGTTCTTTATTTATAAGGTTGCCTCAAGATATATTGTTGCAAATTCAAACGGATAGTAGATCAGAACCGTTGAGATTAACGGCTATTTTCTGATCTAATGGCTACGATTGTGTAGCGCGGTTTGGTACAACGTTGTTTGGTACAACGCAAAAATCATAACCGTTGAGATTAACGTCTAATTTTTTATCTAATGGATAGGGTTGTGTAGCGCGGTTTGGTACAGCGGTAAGGCGTTGTTTGGTACCGCGCAACTCAAACGGATAGTATGCAATTCCGATGAGTTCTCTTGATGTATTTAAACTCAAAACATAAACTCAACATCCCCACCCCAAACTTGTGAGTTTCATTTTTTTTCTTCTATATTCAACTGAAGCATGGCTCATTTCTCAATTGCGGAAGACAATGCCTTGTGAGAAGTTATTGCATCGTAGGACAAGATCCCATTGCAAATCGTGACATGAAGTTTGCGTTTTGGACACGTATCGAGAATATATTCGTTTTAAGAAGACAACTCATTAGTAATGCCAATGCTAATCCCCGTTTTAAGAAGACACTTTAGATCGCTTGTCTACCCTTAAGAATATGTGCAAAAATTATGCACGTTGTGTAGCTACATCAAATAGTGATGGAGAAGCGGCGTCGGTTTTATACAAACAAATCATGGAAGAGCATTCATCCACTTTGAAGCATATGAAATATTTAGTACGATCATGCAAATTGGTTAAATGCAAATGTACTTAAAAGAAAAAAAGAGTATTATGGAGTTATTACAAGAAATGTAGTACTAATTAAAATTTCTACTTAATGTAAACGTGCTTGAATGAAAAAGGAGTATTATGGTTAAATAAAGTAGTCAAATTCAAATTTACTCTCCATTCTCATAAAATGCTCCATCTCCTTCGTAGTTGTAGTGATCATCATCTGTATCAACATCGGTTGTACCCTCGTGAAAATCCGGTAAGGTATCATCATTCAAAATGTTCGGAAGATCACCATCTTTCAAACCATCTCCATGTCATTGCCAAAGTGTGTAGTGAGCTCTTGGCGAAGTTCCGCCCAACGCGCAGGGTTGTACAAAACATAAGGAGCTAGCCTTGTGTTTCCTTGAATAGCCGGTTGAGGTTCTTGTCCCTTGATGCTCCCTCAATCTTCATCGAGATATTCCAACTCAGCACACATATTGTGCATTATCAAGCACCCTCTCATAATTGCCTTCATGTCCGATTTTTTATAATAGCGACTTGGATTCATTATTATGCCCCACTCACTCTTTAGACCACCAAATGCACGTTCTATGTCCTTGCTTTTAGCTTCCTGGTACTGATTGAGAAGAGTTTCACGATTGTCCGAGATGGATTTGTATGCCTGCAGAACAACACTGGGATCTTTCTTATAGCCCACGTGAGAATTTGCTTGATCAATTGGGCATGTTTTCCATGACCAGTGACAACAATCGACATTACCAAGCATCCCGGGAAATCCACGAGCTTCATTTTCGTGCAAAAGCTTTTCTGAAGGTTGACGCATGTATTGACCATTATATCAATCCAAATAATTGTATCCATAAACTTCTTAGCATAAAAGTAGATAGTGGATGCGGCCATTTGTGTGTAATCATCTAGGGAATCTGGAACAATACCTTTGCTAAAATGCCTCATCACGACAATCATTTTCATATATGGAGTGGCCAGAAATACCGCAAGCATCCGTTTTTTGAAGAATCGTGGTCATAATCACAAACTTGCTCTAAAATTCTCAGAAAAATGGGACGAGACAAAGCAAACCGACCTTTGAACTTCTTTGGTCCATATGTATAGTTGAAGTTGAACTATGGTCGATAACCTTTAACAAAATTTGATCATATATAGGTAGTGTGTTGGAGTGTGAAACTATGAAATGTAATCCTATAAATATAAACTAAACTACCTTTAGTAGTGGTTTCTTGTATTGGCTACTGAAATCACATGGGTACCACTTGCAGGTATGTAATGAGAAGCTATCCTAAATCTTGAATTTGTAGGGTCCAGGTGATCTTAAAAATTAAAACATCAAAATTCATGATCACATGAAATTCTGTTACAACTCTGACTTAGATTCCTTATCTTCTTCGCCAATTGAGATTGCTTCAGTCTTTCCTTGAGTCATTACAGTCTCTTTTGCATCATCTATTTCCTCACCAGTAATTCTAGCAGTGAATCGACGTGCTTCTAAATCAAGGTCCGGCCACTCGGTAACAATTCTTTTGGCTCCCTGTACAGGACGAGAATTGCAATAATTATATGAATATGGAGTTGGATACACACCGTCTATCCTAGAATAAAGAATTCTTTATCGAGAAGAAAAACCTGTAGTTTAGGCTCCTTTGTCATGGGATTGTTACAGAGATCAATGGTCTTCGCCTTTGCTTTTGTGGAATTTCCACACCACGATTCACACCACAACCACTCCTGTGGGAGAGAAAATATTGGTACGGTATGCTGGGCATAGTTGGGAAGATCCTGGAAACATGAAAATAAATTCTCAGTCCTGTATACTAGGCAATAAACTGACAACATCTGTATGTAACGTACCAAAACATTTGGACTAAAACGGCACACAAACTTTCAATTCCTAAAGCATTTCAGCTCATTGTTCAAAATGCCTAACTCAAAGAAACTGAAACAATTTGACAGCAACTTTGTTGAACTCACCTGATCAAGATTAGATAAACTGTTTGGGTCCTTGCTGAGAGTCTCATAGAAAACCCTGAGATTGTCCCCTGCTGCAGTTTGTCGGAATTTTAACAAATCCACCACATATAACGCACTACAAAAAGAATCACGCAGGTAAGTAACAAACGCTTTACAGAGAGACTTCACAATATGTTCAGTAACTACCTTATATGATATGGCCTTCCTCGCAAATGCTCCTTCCAGAATCCCTTTACATAAATTTAAAAGAAATATGTAAGATCAATGTTCTAGACAACTTGAAAAGAAAACAGATCTATACGATATTTAAGAGTGCTTGATGAGAGATTACTTGTCTCCAAAACCGGAAACCATCCATATCCTTATTGTTATCACAAAAAGGTGTATAGCCATAAGGTTTTCCTCTCATATCCATGTCATACAGCTCTCCCATATCTGCCCTGACAATTTGATCGGCATCAACAAATATAACCTGCATACCATGCATCACTATTGTCAGAATCACATCTGCTAAAGACAAATTAAGAAAGGAAAAACATCGACATATCATCTGAAAGTAGTAAGTCAGGGATTCAACTGACCTTTTCCAAAGAAAGTGGAAAAATAACATCAAGGAACAAGATTTTATATGCCCAAATGATTCTTTGCTTTTCCTTCTGTTTATGCAGCCATGTCGGCCATTTGTACGTGATTAACTCGTACTCAAACCCATATTCTCGCGCCATATGCGGTATAACATTCTAACAAGTTATTGAAACAAGAAAAGAAAAGCTCGTTATATATTTTACGCACATTACATCCACTAAGAAGAATTAACTATAATTTCGAATTTTGAATAAACAAGAACAGAGGAAAATCACAACCTTAAACTGAGGAGAAAGATAATTCTTGATAAACCAGAACTTCACTGGCCTATGCGTATTCTTAAGAACACTTAAAATCATGATTTTAAGGAACCGTTCATACCTACAGAAACAGATTCACAACCTTGTGAAATATGAATTGTTTGACAGAATAGAACATTATATCTTGGTTCAGATATGAGAAAGAGAGAGATTGAACCTACAAGTGCCCAGAAGCAACTGAAAATATGTTAATGGTCTTGCCATGTCTCCCATCCTTCCGCTCCTGAAGGAAGTTTTCAGCCAATAAAATTCAATAGAGCAGAGAATAAATTATCATCAACTCTGCTAAACAATCCAAATTAGCAGTCTACATTTTCACCTATACACTAAATTTAGCTAACCTCTTTCCAGAACAACCACTTACTAATCATTCTAACTTCTCTCCATCTAACACACATGTAATCCCTGCTTTCTCTTTATTAGAGCACAGTGTTACAATGACATAGTGACAAGAAGAAGGATAAACACTGCCAAAAATTGATGCACTTGGGCCTCTACCTGTGGACTACAGTACTAATTAGTAGTAACATTAGTTTTAAAAATATCCTAAAACGCACTAGGAATGCAGTCCTAACCCTTTTATTTTCAGCCCAGCGACCTTCATTTACTCTCTACTACAAGGCTTTCACTGTTGCAGTGTAAATAGACTTTCAAACAACAGCTCAAGACTTGCAATTTTTATAGTTTTACTGGTATATTTAATCTATATATTGTCAAAATCTGATTTGTGGTTCAAAAGGTAGATTCTAGTTAAAAGTTTGCCTGTCCATTAAAATTAAAAGGATAAATTTTGATCTTAATATCAACAATTCCTTTTGCAGGTTATATGGAGAATGAAATCAATTAATTTTACAGGAGAAGTAGAAAATTACCACAGATTCTCCTTTCCTCTTTTCATGTTCACTTCCACCAATCAATCCAGATGCCCATTTCAGCAAATTTGTATTCCAGCTTTTGGAGTTTCCCTGTGAAAGATTAACAGAGACAATAAATTCAAAGGGACATATCAACAAAAATAAAATTAAAAAAAAATACAGAAGAATACTGTAAACAATGCACCGGTCTTTCCTAGAAAACCAGCTTAGAGGAACATGATTGTCAGATAATCTAGGTGCTGTGGGACTTTTTTAACACTGTCGTTTGCAAAGAGCTAGGCCTAAACACAAACAACTTCTTACATGGACCAAAAACGGAACTAAAAAAAAAAGGACCAAAAAAGGTAACTAAAAACAACAAATGACACTCACTATATACCTAGTCCGACACCATGTTGAAACCCGTAGATGCAACTCTTCTTGAAAAAACGACTTACATTGGAAGAATTGCCCAAGGCCTATATAAATCGCACATCCAAAGAATTTGGACGCTTTGGGACAATTTCTTACAGAGAAAACTACATGCTATAGCAAGTATATGTAAAACCTAACCTTCCTTTCATCCAAGTTGTTAGCATCATCAGATGAAGATAATAACTGATCATGCTCCCGACCCTTTTTCTTCACTACTTCCAAGTGTACTAGTTTACCCCGCAAATCATCTATGGTTATCTGCTTTCTGAATGGTAGGATTTCATCTCCATCTTCATGTTCCTTAAGTACATATAGTTCAGAGCTTCTACCAGGTGCAAGTTGCAGGTACCAAACCCCAGGAGAGGCTTTCATTTGAAAGTATCCTAAATTCGCCATGACAAGCGTATCAACCAAGTGGGCCGTGCTCTTAGTTCCAAGAATCAACTGAAGACCTCGAGGTGCTTCATGGTCTTTTTCAGAACAATGACCTGGTCATGAAATGTTTTGTCCACAAGAAACATATTACAACTACAGTCAATAACTGGAGACAATTCCTCAACAACGCAAAAATTACAGGGACCTAGTGGAAAAAGTTTAGTTAAAACCTATGTAAGTTAGAAATTACCAGTAAGAACAAGCGATTCAAGTTCATACACGGCTTGTAATGTCCGTGTATCTCCTAGGTTCTCAAGCACAATATTATCCAAGTCATGTCTGAAAAGTGATGAACAAATAAAAGGATTAATATTTCATGCCTTTGTTGTATTGGGGATGGAGAATGAATGATTTGAATCCCACAATTTTACAGTTGTGTTTGGAAAAAAAACATACATGGCAATAACAGGCTGCACAAGCCATGGCTCGGGAACATCCAGATTCATTGTAAGGGTTTTGGACAACGGCATATTTGCAAAGAATGCTTTAGGACCATTAATTGCAAAGTCCGAACTGCTAAAGTCATCCTGCAAATAATGCAACAATTAGGATAGTACATACAGAGAACATTAAAGTTGAATGAAAACACAAGTTGTTGAAAGGTATTCAGCATACCATTGTTGGCAATACAAATCTGTAGTAATTCTTCAAAGGAATGTCAACTAGGGAACTCTGCCACAGACGAGAAACAAAAATGTAAGTTAGTTAAAAGTGATGTGAACATTAAATATGAACAACATATAGATATCTAGAATGGCGGTTGGTTGTGAAGAAAATTGAAGAGATTAATATATACAGATCGATATTTAAAATGGGTGGATTGCATTCTACTTTAGCTTAAAGAGTTTAATATCATTGCAAACAGTAAAGCACTTTTAAGAGCAGAATCATCGACAAAGGGAAGTCTGGTTTGAGGGGTGGGAGTCTGTGAACATCACTTTGCCACTACGGATAGAGGTCAATAATTCACAACATAGGTATATTGACAGTTTATATCCCATTTACTGTTCACTTATAGGATGAATTTCTAGTAGTAATCTTTCCAAATGGAACCAACTTACACCCAGTAATGATGTCCATAATGCCTCTAGGAGAACTACTCTTTGAAGCGTACGCAAGGGTATTTACGTCAGTGGGTCAAATTATTATAGTGAAATTAGGTGTCTATGGCCGAAGAAAGCCCATTTTTTTAAGTTTTTCCATTGATTTATGCTTACTTTTGCATGACAACGCGTCATCAAAGTGCCAATCAAGTTATAAAGAATTTTACATAGAGATTAGACACAGTAAATTATATTCCTTTCGTATTTACCCCCAAAATACACTGTATATCATTTTATGATTTGCACTTGCACAAAACTAAGGGAGTAGTTACATATTGTTCAGCACTTTTATATTTCAGGAACATAAAAAAGTAGCAACCTTGGGGCAACTCGTGGACTACCGCTAAAAAAGGTGACTAAACTTATATATGGTTGCCACGATTTCTAGAATTCTTACGGAGTCAAGTCTCAATGTGGCTACATCCCTGAACTAACCTATTAGGAATCCCTTACTCAAAAAGGAAACCATATATTTCTTTGGTTTTACTATAACTAAACAAGTATATGCTTACAATTGTAAGTATACATCAACTCATGATCGAGTGAATAAATACATGCTTACAAAAGCAAACTCACCATTGGATTAAGCACAATCCTCATGCTTGGTTGAACGAACTTGGAAAGTAAGCGAAGGAGTGGAGCAAGCTTCTGACCCAGTGGACTTAATGGGTCAATGACCGCATCAATATGAATACTAGCGTCATCATTGTTATAAACAACAGCACTATAAAAACAAAAATGAAAATCAGAGTTGACAATAGAGGTGAAATTTTAAAGAATACAAAACTATATGCCAGTGAAATAACAAGCAAAAGAAAAAACCTCAAACTCAACAAATATCATATTCAAAAAATAGTAACTTTCAGAGATGTATAGTTGTACCTAAACATAGTGGTTGCCATTATTATGAATTTATAAGAAAATGACCAGTGAAATTTTATGTAACCATGATAACAAGATAACTAATAACATTACATTCATAAAAATCATCTTGTACATGATCAACGGTATCACCTAGCTAAATCACAAGAGGTCTTTCATAGCTTGGTCAATTACTTATGTAAGATGCATTTACAAAATGTGACATTGTTCAAACAATCTTTAAAGGTAGGCTCTAACGTTATGCAACGGATACCTATAAATGTATCAACTTTTAACACAATTAAGGTAGTCTGAATAGCATACACCTAAAAAATGTCAGAACAGATTATGAACTCGACATATGAGGAACCTACGATGAAACTTAGACGGAGACAATATTAAAAGGTGTTCATGACTATATATCCTTAAACTTTACAGAAATAGGATACCTGTATTTGGCGTTCAGAACTTCGAAACGAGCACTTTCAGAACTTCGCTCCCGCATAGCCATTGAAGAAGAAACAAACATGATAAGGTCACTAAGGAATTCACTGCAAGTACCATTTAAATTAGATGTTAAAATCTTCCAGATTAATATATAAACAAAGTAAACTCATAAAATAACAATGGCAAAAAAGATACACAAGCTTAAATCCTAAAATAGATACATAAACTAAAACAAATCAGATGAAAGCAGTTCCAAGAAACTAACAGGGAAAAACAAGAAAATAGTTTCGACAATGAAAATGCTTATCAAATACTTCCCCCGTCCCACATTACTTGAGCTAGTAACTTTAAAATCTTGTCCCACATTACTTGAGCTATTCCAAATATATTAGTCATATTTCTAATATTATCCTTCTAATTGATCATTAAAATTAAATTTTGATGTATAATTTCATAATCATGTTCATACGTGTTACGTAGATGTTTTAAAATGCTTTTCAACGATATATTGTGTCATAATTTGAGAGATATGTCGTTTCTAAATTATACTATATTGTTATCTATAAGGGTATAATTGGAAAAAACATCAAATAATAATCTCCCTCTTCCTTGCCTTAAGAATTGTGCAAAATTGAAATAGCTCAAGTAGTATGGGACGGAGGGAGTATATGCAACCAAACTAGACATCATTTGAACAATTTTTCAGTCAACCAAACTTTAGAAAAAATAAATAAGGCCACTCATAAACCATAACACCGTCATTGTTTCATTCTGCCATCATGATGTAGGCTAATTAAATTTCCAAGGCTGAGAGC
>JAJJMA010323613.1:0-11887 GCA_023529015.1 Papaver nudicaule
AACCCGTGTATTATTTCTGCCAACTCGTTACCACTATGTAACATTGGTCTTCGTCTATGTATTACGACTTCCGTAATACTTGGTTATTAGAAACCATAACAAGAAAACAAGAAGAATAGAATGAGAAAGAGAAATTCTATAATTCTTTAACAAACTTACTTGGGTGTATTGAGGCGAGTAATCTCTATACTTAAGACATTTAATGCCCTGTACTTAATGCTGATACAGTTAACGGCATATGTCTCCAGCATTCAACAATACCATTGGTGTTCTTCGCAGCACTTCGATGATCACCAATAACGAACGCGAATTGATGTAGCACAAACTCCTTAAGAACAAACACTAAGCACGTCTACTTAGTTTTCTTCTCTTTTCTTTCTCTAACTTTTCCACATCTTTCTTACTCATTTTCTCTCCATGTTTTTCACATGTTTTTCACATCATTTTCACATGCATCAATGAATCAAGAGTGGGGTTTATATACATGATTGGTGACTCTTGGAAATCAACAAAGAGTCTCTTCATGAATGGTCACACCCCTTTGGAAGAGTCATATCCCTTTGGAAGAGTCACATCCCTTTGGAAGACTCACATCCCTTGGGATACAATGATTCAAATTCTAAGTGAAAGGATTTTATGAATAGACACAACCCTTCACAAAATGGCTGTAACTAAGTTAAACTTAATTTCTATTCAAATTTCCAACAATGACAATTTCCTAACCATTAAAGGAGAGCACAAGGAACAAGAAGAAGACACTGATGAGGATGACGACCAACACTGGTCGACGGCCTCGCGGTATGGTTACTATGAGACTAGTTTTATGTTACCTGATGATGCAAAAGTTGAAGAAATTAAAGCTGAAATGAAGGATGGTGTACTCTCTATTACCATACCAAGGACGGAAAATACCACGCCAAAAGATGTCAAGGAGATCGAAATCAGCTAAAGTTAGTGCTTCAGTATACCATGAGTATGCGTATGGGGTAGTCTGCTTGTATGCAAGTACTATGAATGTGTAAAACTTCCCACTTTTTCATTTCTTCTATATGGGTTGTGTTTGTAAGATATGCAGTTTATATGTAATTTCTTCTCTATGGGTTGTAATGGTTGATGAGTGGCATTACTAGTTTTGGTTCGTCTGTGTTAAAAGTAACATTTTGAAATAGTTGTGGCCCTTACATCAGACCGGGAGACTGTGACATGTGGTTATTTAGCAACAATAGCTAAGAGCAAGCGCTATGGTTGCCATAAAGCGGCTAAAAAAATCACATTGTGGCCAAGCTAAAGAGAGGAAAAAAACGCAAGTGCAATGGTTTGTGGCTATAATTGGGTGGCCACCCAGTGACCGTCAAATAGTGATTTGCGGTTACTTAGTAGTTGCACATTAGATTTTTTTAACTAAAAATCTGTATATCGTTAGGGTTTTTGTAATAATAATAAAAAAAAACTATGTGGCTGCTCAGTAACTGCTGCAACTACTCAGTCGGCTGAATCTAGCGGGCACCCAGTAACCGAACTTTGCTGCTTAGCTACAAAGGGGAACAAATCTGTTCCTTCTTGTAGCCATGCACACATTATTTGACTACAATGTGGAAGAATCAACCACTTTTTACCCATTTTGATTCTCATAGTGCTTGCTCTAAAGAAGCAACAAGCACGCTTGGCTAAAATTTCAGATTTTTCCCAGTTAAACATGATGTTTGTTATAGAGAGGAAGACTGTGTATCAAGGGAATCGAGGAATCGTGGTCAACTCATCGACTATGACTTGTTCACAATTTTAACCCGAGTTCAGACCAAATGACCCTTACTATCACACACACTTTCGACACACTTGATAATGATCTAAATTATCTTAAAGATAACAGATTAAGACAGATTAAATCTCTCGTTAATTTTAAAAAGATAATTATGATTGAAAGATGATCGAAGCTGATTCGAGAAGAAGGTGATTTTGTTGGCAATCAGTGATGGGCTGGATGCCCACCTAATAGTCCTATATGGGCTATCAGCTAACCAAACAAATTCAAAAAAAAAAAAATGTTGGCAAAAAACAAAAGCATCTGTCATTATCGTTTGGAGGGGAATACTCACGATATAGTTGATGCAATAAACGGAAAGATAAATGTGGTCAAGTGGCCTACTAGTTCATCTGTATTATTTATCTTAGTCGAAAGTATGAAATGAAGTTGCTAGAAACAATCAACGGGAAGATACAAATGGTATCTTTAAGAAATGCGTTACTTTGATACAGGAGTATCGTAGTAAGAACCTAAAAGGTTAGAGAGTCTTATTGACTAGAGCTAGAGTATCCTACGTGATACTAGTTTGAGGTTTTTTGTAATTCTATGAGTTACTTAGCCTAGAAGTCTTGAGGTTTCCTAGTATAGTTAGGTTACTTGAAAAAGAGTTTATATTTTAGACGAGGCATTGAAAATGATGAAGCATCAGCAATGGGTTTGAAGTTTCTCTACTATAATCATCCTTCATCATTATCATACTAGTTTTCACCCTGTAGTCTAATCATACATTTAGTTTAGAATGGTTTTCCTGCATATCTAGTCCTTCATCATTAGCTAGGTAAATTTTCTTCAACTCTGCATTTTATTTTTCATGGCTGATCAGTTTATGTTCCTTTGACTCGCTTTTGGTCTAATTATTCGTAGTATCATTATTAGTTCTTTGCATTTGTTTTCTAATCATGTTTTTCATGTCAAACTAATCTACAACAACTTCTTCTCGGTTGTCTTATGGAAGCTCAACAGTTTTCAACCTCCGTGATCAGTTCATGGATGGTATTATCCCAACCATGGATGGTTATGTCATCTAATTCGGTATTGCACCTCAATAATTCATTGTTGACCCTAACCAGTATGCAACAATATGTCTCCCTTCAACAGGTTTATGAAGCTCAAAGGTTACTAATGGTAGTTCCAAAACTCAATCAACTCAAAACTGATCTAAAACCCCAATCCAAATTTGAATTTCAAAAATTCAATCTTCCGCCAGTTAAGTCCCTGAATTATAGGATCTCTTCCCACTCACAGCTGGAAAAAATCACATTGACCTGAAACTACCTCTTCAGTTTCAATACCTCTCACTTTGTTACCACTTTTACCCCATCTTGTTACCATAACAACTCTTATCATATTCAATATTCCTCTAAACTACAAAATCCCATTGTCTACTATTTCGGGCTACAATATTATACTGGTGCCAATGTGGCAAAACTAAAAAATCCCTTTAGGAGATTTTATTGGCAACAAAATTATCCTGCCATAATTGTGCTTTTACTCCGGAATACTGGATATCTTTCAAGCACGTTTTATGTCCTATGCTCTATATATTGGCCTCTTAAAACCCTACTTTTCACAAAAGAAATTCTCATCCTCAAGAAAACCAATAGTATTTCTCTTTCGTCTACAATGGAGTCTTCTAAGAATTGTCAAGTTTCTGCAATCACTGCTCAACTGCAGCGTGTAAATATTCAAGATTTGGCTATCATTAATGTCAGGAAAACTTTGGGTTATTCAAAAGCCATTGTTGAATCAAGAGAGGTGTGGTCTCACGCCTTTATTGGTAAACTAATGACAAATGAATCCGTTAAAACTAAGGAAATCAGGGATGAGATGAACAGGTTGTGGAGTAACTATCGCAACAAGGAAGTACGTGATGTTGGAAAACATCTATACCTATTCAGACTGAACTCATCTCATGATCAAACTGATATCCTGCGCAACAATCCATAGAACTTCTTAACTTATCATCTGAATCTGAAAGAATACTCAACATACATTTTATGGAGATTACGATTTCAATGACCATGAATGGACAGTGAAATTTAAGAATCTACTGATAGAACACCAAAATGAAGATATTATTAAGGAGGCTTGTATGGAACTTGGTACTCTAATTTCCACCAATCCAAGAAATTGTAGGCCTAGGGGCTATAACATGGTGAGTGCAAGAATTAGAGTGGACTCAAGAAAGTCGTTGCTGAGAAGAGGCTGGTTTAACTTCGCCAATGGAGAAGCAGTGTGGTAAAAGTACCACTGGGAGAAACAACCACATTCATTATGTGACATGCGTTTTGTTGTTAAACATAATGATGGAGTATGTCATAGAGTTGCTGATGAAATGGTTCTTATACAAATGACGGCACAAGCCTACCTAAAGCATTGTCAGAATATAGCTAGGCAGTATGGGGTGGAAGTATCGGAGTATATTAGTCAAATGGTCAAGGATATCATTGAAGCTCATACTAAGAGGACTGAAAACCCAAATGTTGAGGATGTGCAACAAAAAGGAAAGAGACAAGGAGGCAATAATTGTGATGTTGGTGATTAGAATGGGGCTGAAATGGGGGAGATATATGCTGCTAATATGGGTTCGACTGTCCATGGGGATATGGAAATGATCAGGTTGAGTTAGGTGCAGAGGAGAGCTTCCAGGACAACCAGAAGGAAGCAGCTTTTTTTGTAATTTTTCAAACTCAAATTCATTATAATCATTGTTATTGCAACTTGTTTTTTGTTTCTTCAAGTACCTTGCATGTTTCCTTTTTCTCTTCTCCCATTCTGCATCATTAATTATTGCACAATTAAGAAGCTAGGTCATATTGCATTTTTACCTTGTAGTCAAGTTTCATATGTTTATATTGTCAAATATAATCATTTAGCATTAAATGTATCAGGTAGAAGTTTATGCAGCATACGTTTGTTTCTGCGTATACTTAATTGTGGTCTAGAATCTACTTCATTGCGTCCTATTGCATTTACACCTTGTAGTCAATTTTCAGATGTTTATATTGTCAGTCGTACTCATTGAGCACTAAGTGTGTCAGTTAGTAGTTTTTGCAGTCTACGTTTGTTTCTGCGTAAACTTAATTGTGGTCTAGAGTCTAATTCATTGTGTCATGATCTCTTAAATACCATTGTCCACTGTCACAATATCATAACTAGTTGTCAACAAATTACTTCCCATTAGTTTGAGATGAAGGTTATCGCGTGGAACTGTCAAGGTTTCAATGGTAAAGACACTAAAAACCATATCAAAAACCTAGCTAACCAACATGATCCAAATATTGTTTTCATCTCTGAAACAAAAATCAACTCTAATAAGATTCTCAATCTTTCCAAGAACTTAGGCTTCCCTAATAGTTCTTTTGAACCTTCAGATGGCCTTTCTGGTGGCCTACTGCTTCTTTGGAAAGATGGTTTTGAGTTTGAGATTGTTCATAGCTCAAAGAATATGTTCCACTGTCTAGTTAAAAATGATCCATCTAAGCCAGAATGTCTATTAAGTTGTGTCTATGGCTCTTGTAGCCTAATGAGAAAGCTCAACAGTGGAAATTTATCAAAGACCTTGGAGATCAAGTGTCTCAACCATGGGTCCTAATTGGGGACCTAAATGTTAGTTTTTCTTGAAGAAAGAAACAATAGGTCTAATAGCTCTACCAGTAGCTCACCCAATGTTCTGCAATGTATTCATGACGCAGGCTTGTTTGATCTAGGTTACACTCGTAAGCCTTATACATGGTCCAATAATAAACATGGGACTTGAGCTATTCAATCTAGGTTAGAAAGAGCACTTATAAACAATGAATGGTTAATACATTTCCCAGATTCTAGTTTAGCTCACCTAACCCATTTTGCATCAGATCACACCCCCATTATGCTAAATCTATACTCTACTAATAACTTCATTAGCAGAAATTGTAAATTTTTCTCATGTTGGCTTAAGGATGGATCATGTACTGATATCATTGTTGAGGTTACCTAGCCCTTAAACTCAACATGAGATCAAAAAACATCAGCTTAGCCCACGAAATAATAAATACGTTGAAGAGAAAGCGTGGAGGAGGTAGTTACCTAGCCCTTAAACTCAACATGTCGAAGGCTTTCGACCTTATTGAATGGAGCTTCGTAGTTGAGGTTATGAAGAAGATGGGATATTGTGAAGGTTGGTGTTCACTAATACTGCAATGTATCTCTACTACTACTAGAGATCTCAATCCTTCTTAATGGTAGCCCATGTACACCATTTTATCCGTCTAGGGGCATACGTCAAGGCGATCCAATTTCTCCGTACTTGTTTATAATAGTTATGAAGGCTTTTTCTCGTAATATGTTGGCCAGTGAGAATTTACGTCAGATTGGTGGCATACGCATTGCGAAAAGGGCTCCGTCTATTAGCCATCTACTATTCGCGGGCGACTGTTTAGTCTTCATGAAGGCTAATGAACAGAATATCACTAATCTACAAGATATCCTTGAAAGATTCCGCTTATGCTCCGGTCAACTTCTGAACTACCAGAAATAAAGTATATCCTTCAGTAAAAATCTAGGTCCTGCTACATGTGGTTACTTCACTAATCTTCTGCAGGTTCAACGTATGGATCCAAATGAAAGGTATCTTGTTATTCCGTTATTCATCAACAGGAAAAAGAAAGTCTCTTTCACTTTTTTGATTAACAGTATGGAGAGAAGATTAACAAAATGGCGTGGTAAACTCCAGGCACAAGCATGAAGGTCTGTTATGGTTAAACAGTATTAAACACCATCCTTTTGCACCAAATGAGCAGTTTCAAGCTGCCAGTAGATATCATCAAAAATATGGAATCAATACAACTTCATTTCTAGTGGGATAAACCGGTGAATCAAGGGCTATACATTCCAAGCTGGCCTAGCTTATGCCGCACCATTCAGGATGGTGGTCTAAACTTCAGGGATTTGGGTTTGTTCAACCATGCTTTACTGGCGAAATCGGCCTGGAGATTATGCACTACTAATGGCAGCTTATGGGTTGATGCTCTTAGAGCTAAGTACTTCGAACAAGACCCCCCTCCCCATTGTTCAAGAAAATCAGACTCTACATGGTCCTAGAAATGTGTTTTCTCAGAGCTCGAGTTCATAAAATCATATAGTGTTTAGTCTCTAGGTGATGGGCAGAATATCCTAATATGGAAGGACAAATGATTATGAACTGCAATGGCCCTCATTCGCCTTCAGCTGAGGCACTTAACCCTTATGGATTCACTTATGTAGGGGAATTAATAGATTCAGAAACAAAGTCTTGGAAGGTTGCTCTGGTCTTAAATCTGTTTGACAACAACATAGCCCAACTTATCCTGAATATGAGGATTCCAACACCTAGTAAAGATAGACTAGTGTGGACTCAAACAAGAAATGGAGTCTTTACAGTTAAATCGCTTACAGAACTCTCTATAATCTAAAGTTTCACGGCTCGACAAACCCCACTGCAGTAAATGGAGATAATATCTAAAAGAAGGTGTGGAGTCTCAATACTATTACTAGAGTAAAGATTTTCCTGTGGAAATGCGTGAAGGATATCTTCACATCAAGAGAAAGGTTCAATAGGAACTTAAGACAGCAAAACAAGGAATGTGCACGATGTAAACATCATCTGGAAACGACTAAACATATCATCCTTGACTGCCCGATTGCTAGGGAAGTTTGTTTTAGTGCTGCAGGTATTCGAACAGAAGATATTCATTATAACTCTTTTAAAGAGTGGGTAATAAGTTGGTTCGATAAAGAGGTTGAAGTTCAGATTGTGAAAATGACCATAATCTCATGGCACTTGTGGAAAGAAAGATGCACAGTTGTAATCAAACTGATTAACCAATTCCTTCAGGATGCAAATAGTATTAACAGGGAAACTATAACATCTATCTCTTGTGTTTCTGTGGGAAAATGGATTCCACCTGATGCTCATAGTGTTAAAATTAATTGTGACGCTTCCTTTTGTCATGTTACAAAATCTGGTGGTTTTGGTCTCTATTCGTAATTGTGCAGGTACTCACCTAGGTTCAAGATGTAAAAGAATCCATGGAGCATCAGGAGCTGAAGAATTGGAGTGCCTTGCAATGTTGAAAGCTGTCATTTGTATTTGGAGCAGGGATATAGCAATGCGATCCTGGAGACAGACTAGAGCTGCCTAATCAAAGCACTACGAGGCCAAGAATCAGGTGTACCATGGGAGCTTAGAGGGATAGTTGAAGACATTATCTTTCATTTGAATTATTTTTCCAATTGGCAATGTAAGCACACAAACAAGATTTTGAATAAGTGTGCAGATAGTTTGACAAAGCATGACCGTAAGGAAAATGCTACTGAAACTTGGCTAGGTTGTTATCCTGACTTCCTAGAAGCAAATATATTATTAGACATGCCAGCTTAATTAATGAAAATTTCAGTTGAATCAAAAAAAAAAAAAATAGTTAGGTTACCTAGTTTAGATGAGTTCTGAAACTCATAGCTTTTCCTTGTTTACGTAAGATTGCTTGCCTATAAAAGGAGGCGACTAGTAGCATAGAAAACAAAGAGAAAGTTAGAGAGACAACGAGTTTGTAAGACTTTTCTCTGAGTTAATAGAAGAAGAAAAATTTAAGAATCCATTGTGTTTTTCTTTGTCTTTTGATCACTTGATCCCTTCCATCCGTGCTAACTCTAGGTACCACTGATTGTTACGTATCAAGTGGTATCAAAGCCGTATGTATTCTGAATTCCTTTGGGATTTTGTGGTGCATGGTCCTAACTCAAATCCAGTATATGCGATCAGGGGAGTCTACCGTAATACTACCAGACACATGGAAACCTAAGGAAAGTTACAAGAAAATGATGGGATAAAAAGAAGACAAGGAACCACTAACAAAAGCAGAAAAGTTTGCGAAGTTAGAATTACAAGTACAAAATTTAGCAGAGACTTTAGCAAAATTTATGAAGCAAGGTCCTAAAGGTTAAAAGCCTTCCAGGAGTAAACTGATAAAGAAGAGCAAATCAGAAACCAAGGAAGAAGGGGAGGCTAAGGAAGATTTCGGCAAAACTGGGACAACTAGTGGATCAGAAGGAGAAAGCGAAGATGATCAGGAAATATAGGATGAAAGAAGTTCAAATAAAAACCCATATGGCGGATTGAAGATTGAATTCAAAGTCGAAATCACAGATTATGATGGAGAGATGGATGCTGATAAGTTAAATGGTTGGCTCGATAAGTTGGAAACATATTTCATTGTGCATCAAATTGACGAGACGCAAAAACTTAGATTTTCTAGTTTAAAGTTATCTAGCCATGCTCTGGCGTGGTGGAAAACTTACAGGAAGAAACATGGAACTGAGTCCATGAATTGGCAACAGTTTAAAGCATTCATGAGGAATAACTTTTACCCTATAGGTTATACGGACGAAAGATGGTATAAATGGCAACATCTTCGACAACGTTATAACCATAGCATACAAAATACACTACTGAGTTCTATAATCAAGCTCTAGCATTGGAAATAAACACATATAGTGATGAGGTGTTTCAGAAGTACCTTGGAGGATTATTTGAATACACACGACGAGAGATGAAGTTGTTCAATGTATTGGGTATTGAAGATGCTGCAATAAAATTCGTGGCTATAAAATATAATACTAAGGGTGATGGAGGAACATAGAACAAGAGAGTGAGTCCGAGAGGAGAAGAGAGATCTCAAATAAGGGATGAGACAAGTAAGAAGAAGACTCTACAAGCTGACATAGAAGAAAAAGTGTGTGAACATTGTAAGGAGAAATGGCACGTAAATACACCTGTTGGGTCCTATATCCTCATCTCAAGCCAAGAAAATTGCGTGATTCTGAAGGGCAAAGGAATCCCAAGAAGAACACTAGGTTGGCAGAATATGGAGATACTGAAACAACCCCTGAAATAGATCATTCGGATCCTAAACTTATAGTAATGATCGGATGTACTAACAAATGAGAAAACGATACCCATGAGAAGTTATTTCACGTCAAGATTCAAGTGAAACGAAGCATCATTGAAGCTATAATCAACTATGGGAGTCAAAAGAACTTCATTTTCGAACAGTTGGTAAAAAAAATGGGACTCAAAACAACTCCTAACCCCATCCATTAGGATGAATTCAAAATGATGATGAGCTTCAAGTTACGACTCAGTCTAGATTTAAGTTTGCTATCACTAAGAAGTTTATTGACGAGATCGTGTGTGATGTCGTGTCGCTTGACATAACACAAGTGATTTGGAAATTAATCCATATATTTGGGAGCGTGATGCGGTTCTTTACCATAGAGAACGTGCATTTATTTATCATAGAGAACGTGTTTATCGATTCATCAAAGAAGGAAAGGAATTTCGTATTCAAGCTAGTAAGAATTCATTGACAATGAAATTGGTGACCACCAATAAAAATTAAGAGATTGATCAATGCAAGTGGGAAGTTTGTCTTACTACTGATCAAACCAGTACCGACGGGAGATCAGAGAGTTGTATTACATGCAACATTTTCTACAACACAACAAGGAGACATTGTTCTACTAAATAATAAATTTGTTGAATTGTTCAAGGAGGAGGTTACTCTGCCTCCTAGGCGAACTGTTGAACATGATATTATACTCGTGGGAGATGTTTCACTACCAAACCTGGGTTTATATAGGATGTCTATAACAGAGTCGGAAGAAATTGAGAAACATGTACACTACTAAGTTCTATAATCAAGCTCTAACATTGGAAATACATACATATAGTGATGAGGTATTTCGGAAGTACCTTGGAGGGTTAGTTGAATACACACGACGAAAGCTGAAGTTTTTTAATGTATTGAGTATTGAAGATGCTGCAATAAAGGTCGTGGCTATAAAATATAAGACTAAGGGTGTTGGAGGAACATAGAACAAGAGAGTGAGTTCGAGAGGAGAAGATAGAGCTCAAAGAAGAGGTGAGACAAGAAAGAACAAGACTCAACAAGCTGACAGAGAAGAAAAAGTGTGTGAACATTGTAAGGAGAAAGGGCACGTAAAAGACACATGTTGGGTCCTATATCCTCATCTCAAGCCAAGAAAATTGCGTGAGTCTGAAGGGGCAAAGGAATCCCAAGAAAAAAAACTAGGGTGGCAGAATATGGAGATACTGAAACAATCCCTGAAATAGATCATCCGGATCCTAAACTTACATTAATGATCGGATGTGCTAATAAAGGAGAAAACGACAGCCATGAGAAGTTATTTCACGTCAAGATTCAAGTGAAACAAAGCATCATTGAAGCTATAATCGACCATGGGAGTCAAAAGAACTTGATTTTCGAACAGTTGGTAAAACAGATGGGACTCAAAACAACTCCTAACCCAAAACCCTATCCATTATTATGGATTCAAAAGGATGTTGAGATTCAAGTTACCACTCAGTCCAGATTTTTGCTATCTCCGAGAAGTTTATTGACGAGATCGTGTGTGATGTTGTGCCACTTTACGTAACACAAGTGATTTTTGGAAAGTAATCCATATATTAGGAGCGTGATGCAGTTCTTTACCATAGAGAACGTGCGGTTCTTTATCATAGAGAACGTTTTTATCGGTTTATCAAAGAAGGAAAGGAATTTCATATTCAAACTAGTAAGAATTTTGTTAGGGCATTGTCCGGTCAAACCCACTGGCGTTGGTACGTCAAGATGGTTGTCAGTTTTAGGTGTCAAAACAAAATTCCTTATTTAGCCTACTAGAGTTTAGATTTCGGAACTGGGATATAGATAAAGTAGTAGAGACCTTGAAGACGAAGACAGTGAATATAAATAAGACATCAAATATTCTTCATCGACAAAAGGTTAGTAGGAGTTATGATTTTTATGGAAATTCTTCTATTCTACTTATTATATCTTTCGAAATAGAAGATAAGTCTTATCTCTTCCGGTTGAGGGAGAGACGGCAGCTCTGCTGGTTGATGGAGACACGACACCCTCGCTGGTTGATGGAGAGATTGCGGCTCTGCTAGTTGAGGGAGAGATGGCAGCTCTACCTATAAACTTTTTTTATGCTGTCCTGGAGTGCTGGAGCTGTCTCAGATAGTTTTTCAGCGTCGTGGAGAGA
>JAJJMA010323629.1:0-15271 GCA_023529015.1 Papaver nudicaule
CTTCTCAGATTCAATCGAAACCCAAATCTCAAATCTTACCAGAGAATCTCTAAAAACCCCTATGGAAAGTAAGACTAAATTGAGAAACCCAAATCTCAAATCAGTAAATATATTATTTCAGATCTATTTGATAAAAAGATGGTGGTGGTAGTTGAAGAAAGGGGGAAGAAGAAAGTCTGTGTAGCCTCTGTCGAGAAGAAACAATACCGGAAGAGATGGCGTTCTGAGATAGCTTTGGATGTTTGATTAGTCTTTGATCTGTGAGAATAAGGTTGAAAAAGAAGATGAGAAGCAGAGAACGATGGAGAGATGGAGAGGATAGGGTCTGTGAGCGAAATAGAAAACATGAAAAATATTAGGTAAAAAGAAATATAAAACACGAAAATCTAATTTCCTGTAAAAAGACGTATTAGCCCTTGAAAGCGCAACGGTATTGGCAACGTTAATAACGTTGCTTAATTAATTTTAGTAATTCCTAATTGGAGCAACGTTAAAAAAAATTGCGCAACGTTTTTTGACGTTGCCACGTGGGCAACGTCAAATAACGTTGCAGATGCGGAAAAAAAAAGTTGGGAATCAGGCCCTGTGGCGTAGTGGATCATTATTAAATAGAGAATCATGTAAAGGATTAGACAAACCTTGCATAATCTCTTGTAGCACGGGATCCTTGGTAGTTCTGAAAAATTCAACTGATTCTTTTATATCACAAGCATCATCATTCTCATTCAAACATTTATTAACCCATTCCTCATCAGTTTCTTCGACAGGCAAGTCTTCGTCATCAGAATCGAAATCTGCTCCACATAAATCATCATAAACCTTATCTTCTGAAGTGTCCATTATCTCTGAATCAGGGGCAGCTTTCACAAAGAAGTCATAATCGTCATAACTTTCGTAAACGACATAGGTTTTACCGTTGATAATTTTAGTGTTTCTCGTTTCAACTTCTTCCTTTTGAATAGGAGAATGATCATTAAAATCATAAGTTGAATTAGCCACACTATCGTCATCAATCAAAGGTTGTTCAACGAAATCATCATCACCATCATTAATCAAATTATTGTTCATTTCTGCACGAATTTGATCCATTCATGTTTTGATGTTGTCTATATTCCGCTGAACCTCTTGGAGTGATTCATTAAAGCTCAACTGAAAATCAGAAAATCGCTTTGTTGCTTGGAGCAACTCTTGTATCACGGGAATCGAAGATTCAACCGCAATCTCAAGCAATTTCTGATCTGAAGATTGTTCTTCAAACATCTGCACATGTCTAGAAGAAAACTGATTAAAAGCATAACAATCGTCCCATCCTTGTGATTCTTCACTCACATACCCGCCATAAGGTGGCTGGAATGTATGAGAATTATCACAAGGTCTTGAAGTATTCCAAAACTCTACCTTTTGAATAGGCGAAGGATCTTTATAATGATCCAGATTTGAAATAACTTCATCAATGTTATAAGGACTTTTTAATGGAATAAAGGAATCATTGTATTGCTTTTCAAAAGAATCATTGTATTGTTTTTCAAAAAATTCCCTCAAAGTGGGTTCTTTTTTACAGTGGAATGAGAATGTGAATCGAATTGATTCCCATTGTATGTTTGTTCCCGTGATCCATATGTGTTGCTCCCGAATGGAAACATCACGATCGAATTGTACCTGAAATAAGATTCTCAAACAAGAAAATTAGTAAAGAAAATAACGAATGCAAATGCAAAAATAAAAATCAAATGCAAAACAGATAATCAAATAACAACTTGAACTACCGCTCCCCGGCAGCGGCGCCAATTTTGATGAGTGCCGAACTCACACAAAAATATATTCCTTACTTCTCTACACTAAATAATAATATGTGATAAGCAGGTTCGTTCCTGAGGGAGAGAGCTAAGTTGTGAATCTAATTTCCTGATGAATGTAATGCAAGGTTGGTGAAACAATGAGATGAGGATGAGGATGGTTGAGGAATCAATTTCAACTAATGAACATGAATCAATTTAATCACACAAGCACAATATTCTTCAAAATACGTTTACTAACAACCCTAGACATGTTATAAGCTCAACAAGTCTATATGAACTCCAAAATAACTTTGTAGAATAAATTCTCCACAAAATCCTAGTCAATCAAGCCACTTTGAATAAGCTCTCAAAGTGTAACGAAACTAACCGATAAAATCTATGAGTTGGATTGATCCTAACCACATGTTCATAAGCTCGACATGAGAATTTAGGGTTATCATCTACACACTATTGTCCACGGAATCCCTCCGCAACGATAATGTTATGCTACTTGTGATAAATCATCTCAACAATTACGGATTGAGGTTCAATAATCTAACAATAGAATTGCACACAAGTCGTATATTGATCACTTAAACGACTCGAAAACAAATCATGGTTATAAGCATGGTAGAAGATAAACAATAACACAATAATTAAAAGAAAGAGTTACTTGTATAAAGACTCAAATCAAAATAGTTTCAAAATCATCCCAAACCAAACAAGAAATTAGCTACAAAAAGAAATCATGTTCTCAAGAGTTATAACACAACGAATAAAGGAGTTCAAAGTGCACAAAATCAGAAAAACTAAACCCAATTGTCGCTGGTGGTGTAGCGAACAACTCCTCTAGCTCCTGGTGGTGGTGGAACTGCTGGTGATGGCGGGAACGTCGTGGTGGTGCTGATGTTGGTGATGAAAACGTGGTGAAGCTCGAGTTGGTGTTGTTGCTGCGGTGATGGAGATGCAGTAAACTCTTCTTGTTGTTGCTGTGGTAGTGTGAACTGGTGGTGGTGTAGGTGCTGTGATTGGTGGTGAGATGACAGCAACGAACAAGCGAAGCTCCCTGGTGGTAATGGTATATGCTGTGATGATGGTATGCAGTGATGATGGATGCAGTGGAGGGAGATGCACTGGTACTGGTGGTGGTGACTGGAGAGGAGCAGAGCTCCTCTCTGTTGAGGGTGCAATGGAGGCGGTGTATGCTGTTATGCAGTCGAGAGATGCCTTTTTTTTGTAGCCCTAGTTCTTCTTTTATACCTCAATTTCTTCCTGTCGAAACTTTACCTTTTCTTGTAATCCAAGCCTTCAATCTTTCTGGACTTCTAAAACACTCTTAATCAGCCACCGGTCTTCATCAAAATACAACAACGATAGCCCACATTGTCCCTGTTTTGTCGCAAAACTTCCCAAAACAACGATATATTGTGACCCAATTTCCGTGTGACCCTGACCTTCAAAGCCCTCTCCTGTTTCTTCTCTAATGATCACCAGTTCCCTGTATAGAACCCATGGCAGAGATCCACTCGCAGCTGAACCACAACTGAACCTGCATCTGTGAGTATAGATCGTTCAGGCATTCTGTCAAACATCTGGTGGGCGTGTTCCTGGTTAGGCAGATGTGCACTTCTCTTTGATTTCTAGGCTCTTGTCACACTCCGTCCCTGCAACAATCATAATCATTCAACAACAACACAAATTTCTCATTCATTTAAACTTCAATCAGTCACAAATCCAACGACAGCAGTTTCTCATTTATTTATTTTTTCTGTCGTCTGGAATACAACCCAAAACCCCTTGTTTCCTTCCTGGTCAGAATTGCGTCTCCAGAACCCATTCTTTCTTCTCTGTTAACTCTTGGCAAACCCACCTTGAATTCATTGCAGCAGTCCTCTTCTTCTTCCTCTGTTAACCTCTGCAAGTCCTGTTTCTGGCTCGTTCAAAACTAAACTCAAAACTTCTCACTGAGTCTTGTTCAAACTAACCCCAGATTATTTCCATCTGAACCCCTTGGCAGACTTCGAGTCCCTCTTGTTATCTCGGTCTCAAACTAACCCCAACTCTATTCTTCTAGGAAACCTGAACCCGTGTCTAAAATCTTTCTGCTGTTTGTTGTGCCTTCTCACTGATCCTGTGGCAAATATCTCTTCTTTAACCTTGGCAACCCATGGCTAACCAATACCAAACTTGTTTCTCAGACCCTGTCGCAAGTGGAGAGGAAATTGATGAGTTCTGTCTGTGTAATACGCAGCTTTGGTTGATGTCCGTTTAAGCTTAAGAAGCTGGTGGCCCTGATTTGCTACTCTTGGTGCTCCAGCAAATTATTAAGACCAATGAATGGTTGCCCCGGGCAGAGAAATCCTGGTGCTTCAGTTGTCTTTTATTGAGTAAAAAGGCTGCCCCTTGTATGGACAGTGGCTGTCTCACTAGATTTCTTGTTTTGCACCTCTTTTCGCTTCATTTTTGTGTATCATGATTTAAATGTACCTGCAAAATAGAAAACAACGTGAAATAACCAATTTATGAGACATTAGCTAGACATAAGTGTATGAATAGGGTACTCTTAAATAGGTAATTTAAGCACCTAACAACTTGCAATGTTTATGAGACTCCGTTTGCTGATTTTATTCAAGCGCTTGAGAATAAGAAGAGCCTATATGATAATAGGGCTGAAGTGAACAAGGCGTCGAAGGTGTTTTATCACCTCATCTCGAACTATCAAAAAGATTCAAAGATCCTAATGGGTGGACAGTTGTTGAAGTCGGATCCGAACTGCGTTTCCCTTGTTTTCTCTATTAGGAGATTATTGATGAGCAGGGAAGATTTGGAGAACTATGAGCCAAAGAATAAGCCTGAATTAAGAGACTCCGAGTTCTACCAAGCATATTTTGCTCCAACAAATGATGACAATGAAAAGGGAAAAAAGAAAGTGAAGTGAAGCCTTTGAAAGGTGACATTGAGGAAGGGATAAGACTAATTGCAAATGTGGAAGGAAAAGAATTGGATTTCGTGAGATTGATGGTTTTGTTTATGATCTGCACGATCTTCTTACCAAGCATAAATGCGTCGTACGTTAACATAAAGTATCTCAATTGTGTTCAGTCACTAGAAGCAATAAACAAGATCGCATGACCTGATTCAATCCATGATCACCTTATGGATAGTGTGAGTTTGTGTATAAGACACCCTACATCGTCAATGATTGTACTTTGTACCTACTGGTGAGTTCCTATAATCCTTACAACATAAATGAATTCAAAAACATGATTTATGCCTGACATTAGATCAATGTTTCTCTTTGTTGTAGTATTTTCTACTAGAACACATTGACATGGAGGGTGTTCGAAGGAAGGACGATAGCGGGAACATGCCAAGATTTGCTAGATGAAACCTGCTAGATGGATCAGCTCATCTTGAATCGAAGTTAGATACACTTTCAGACAAAGAGGTGAACACATATGAACTCTTTTCATAAAAAATCATAGCATTATAACTACCTATACTCAGGTATAACCAGTTATACCCAGGTACTCTTGAAGTGAAGTTAGATATACATGTGCACTCTTTTCGTAAAAAATCTAGCATTATAACCAATTATACCCACTTATACCTGGGTTGTATCAGTGTTTTTACAACTTCTAAGTACATTCACTTGAAAAAACATAAGTAATGTCCCCTTTCTCTGTTTAGTATCAAGTACACCACTTATACCCAGGTATTGTCAGTGTTGACACCACTTGTAAACTGGTGTACCCTCAATTGTTTTGTCAGCCACTAAGAGAAATATGTGTGTTGTCGCCGGTTAAGGTTGATCTGGTTGAGAAAAACAGGTTTGGTTATTTGGAGGAAGAAGTTTCCAATGAAATTGAGTTGAGAATAGAATTACAAGAAGCGGGCAAGAAGATATCAGCACTAAAAGATGAATTGCATGCGAAGAAGATGCATAATTCAGAGTTGGAGCATGAACTGGCTGCAAAGGACACAACCATTACAGAGTTGAGGAGAGAATTGGAAGCAGCGAGAGCACAACAACTGCCTAAAACACCAGCAGGATCTCCACTCGAACCAGCATCATCTCCACTCGAACCAGCAGTAACTCCATTCGATGCAGCAGTATCTCAACTTCCAGTGGTCGTGTACACACCTCCACCCCAGCCTCATCCTCCTGCAACTGCAACTACACCAAATTTTTTTTTTTTATAGTGGGAAACGTATTTTCCTTGCCACATGGCAAGGCAAACTCATGGTTTTGCCTCATGCCATAGGAAGCGGCCTTAGATCCTCTACGCATTCTCTCGACTTTTTGCCAACATCATACCCTGGATTACCAATAGTTAGAGACGATGAAAATTGCTCATTCATTGAAGTGGTTGTGGAGATTTAAGAACTAACTCAGGACGTTTTTTTGACCGAGTTGGCTCGGTTAATAGCCCTATTGCACTACTGCAAAGGAAATCCTATAAAGGCAGTGTAATAAAGAAGTAAAAGCACGCAAACCAATATACTCCCTCCGTCTCATTTTAACTGACCGCTTTGACTAAGTCAAAAAAATAAGGAGATCAAATGAATTTCCTATTGTACCCTTATTAAATATAAATAGAATAAATGAATTTCTATTTTTAAGTGAGAAATAATAAAGAGAAAACATGACTTTATTTTTGAAAACTATAAAAGGTAAAAGAATCTAAATATTATCAAAAAAAATATATATTCATTAATTTATTTCCAATTTATTTAGATATTTTTAAGGGTATATCTGAAAGTTTGTTGGAAAAATACGGATATAATTAGAAACTGGATACATTTTTGAGACAAATGAAAATAGTAATAAGGACAGTTAAAATGTGACAAAGGGAGTAACGAAGTAAATAATGTTATACCATTTTATTGTCGGTTGCTTATCCTTGTGCTATATAAGTGTGTATATGTTATAGGGTTTCATTGCTGCTCTCAATTCTATCCCTTCCTTTATTCCTTGCACCGCCGTCTCAATCTTAAACTACTAGCCGCCACCAGCATCACCACCACCACCACAAAATCAAATCATGGGATTCGATGTTGATGATCAACCACAACAACAAATACCACACAATGATTTATTCTCTCAGACATAACTTATAAATCCATAGCTTTGCATTACATGTTCTTATTGTCTTTCTTTTTTTAGTCTGAATTATAGCATAGATACCATGTCAATGGAAGGATTGACTTACTTCAAGCTGTGGTGGTGAATTTAGTTTAAGAATCCGGATCTATCTAATTTAGGCTCATTTCACATTCACAACAACATGGTGAAGTCAAACATTTGTTGCTGATTTGTTCTCTGGTGGAGGCACTAATGAAACTAGTGTCTTATAATTTGATGTTTGATTTTTCTTCTTATTTTCATTTTTGATTTTTGTAAGTTGTATTAATTACTATAAACTTCTTAATCTATAATAGAATTTCCAGTGTGTTTTGGTGTATTTGTGTGTTGTTCTGACTTAGTGTTCATACGAATCCGATCAACAACAGTATTTGACTGGTAATAGTTATATGATCGAGATAATCTGGATGTAACAGAGATTATGCAACCCATCTCAATTCGTTGTTACATAAAATCATATCTAGATATGCTGATGGTAAGAGTCAGTCACGGAATAACTAGCAAGTTTGTATGCCTGGTCATTTTAAACATGGCCAGCAAGTAATGCAGTGCCCATCCGGTATCGATAGATAGACACTAAAATGACCTCATTGCAGATGCTTGTCTTCCAGATCTTTCTTGTGCTGAATTGAGCAAAAACCCTTGTCTATATCCCTTCATCCATCCTTGATTGTAAGGACTACAAATGTTCGCATCATTTATCCTAAACTCTTGTCTTTGAATTTATCCTAAACTTAGTCCATCCTTGATTGTATGGACTAAGTTTTTTTTGTAGGAAATAATTTATAGTGAAAATAGAGGAAAAGGCAGGAAGTGGATTGAGGGAAAATGGCAAGAGGAAACTATTTCTAGATATGCAAAGGATCCAGGATGTGTTGGACAATTTCGAAGCACAATTTTAGAGAGTGTTGGTTACTTCTGGTTCCACAGATCAGAGGCAAAGGATCGTGGAAGTTGCGTAAGCAATCACTACACGGTCATGTTCAAAAAGAAAGCTTTTGAACTTGGGTGCACAGTTTGTCCAACTGCTACAGGTACAAGTACTACTCCGACGTACCCCTGGAGGAAAAATGAATAGATGCTACAATGCAAAATGCCATGTAATTACTTTTCAAGATACCTCTCATGTTGAATTGAGCAGAAACTTCTTCAAATTTCAAATTGTCGCCAGTTTGATTTGTTCATCAATGAAATGATCCATGTATGATGCGACGTTGTATTTTTTCATTGAATAGTCAGCCACTACACAACCGAATGTGCGTCACCGTACGGCTATAGATGGTGGCTTGGCTATGTATTGCAAAAACATTGTTACTACATATTTGCTTTTGCCAAGGAGTCGTTTATTTTTCTTTTTCAAGAACTTGTAAAGGTCATTGAACAAAACATCTACCAGTTAACGATTACTCTACCAAAAATAAATCAGTATCTATAGTGGGATTTTATTTTTAAGATTTAATCGACTTGAGTTGCCCTCAGGCAAAAAAGCCAAGTAATGCAATATCTTAGTCCATCATATATGCCGGTCAACAACTCAGTCAAATTGTCAAATACAAGGATCAGCCCAGCCGTCGGATCATCTAATAAAATGGAACGACCCATTATAAATAAACCCTAGCAGATGTCTAACCCCTATATATATATAACTAGCAGTACAGATTTTCCTGGTAGTCCAGCCAAACTGTGCCTCCATCCCTCGTTGGTCTATGTAGAGAAGGAAAGAAAGAAAGAGAGCAGATCTTGAACCCTAAACTCAAACAACAACAGCAACTCCCTCATCTATCAGATCAGCTGCAACAAAATCAAAAGCATGGCAGAAGAAAGTGGTAGTTGTTCAATGAGTAGCATCATCGGCAACAAGACATATTCGCATTATGATTTCTTCTCTCAAATTGTTAATTTTCCAGCTCATTTGTTATCAGATTCTCTTGATGAGTTGATGTATTTCTTTGTAGCCTTCCTACATGATTAGGAGTTTTGGGTAACAGAGTTTGCCACAAAAAAAAATAAAATAAATAAAATAAAATTAGGAGTTTTGGGCTGTGTCACATTTGAACAAGAACGGAAATGTGTATCATTTATACTCATTGTTTCTTACATTTAATTCCATGTATGTGAACCAATTACCTAATTTCCAGTTCTTTTTATTGTGGTTTTTCATTCATAAAATGAATGAGGTAATCTAGATGTGACAAAATCATATTTAGATCTCTTGATGGTAAGAGTGAGTCACGGAATAACCTTGGTTTGTGATGAATGTGCAAGTTCGCAACAGTGCTGGTCTTGTTTTAGTTTGTATGCCTGCAGGACAATTTAAACATAGCTAGCAAGCAATGAAGTGCCCGTCCGATACTGGCGGACACATTAAATTGAGCTCAATGCATATGCCTGTCTTTCACGGCAGTTTTTTTCTTTTTGTTGTTGGCTTGAACAAAACTTCTCGAATTGAAATTGTCACCAGTTTACTTTTGGGTTCATCAACAACATGCTTGTTCTTTTCCTTCTCCAAATTTTGAATCAAAATGCCACATTTTGTCATGTTAATCCTGTTGTAAATTCTTTGTTGTTGGTATGTGAAACTAGTGGTTTATTTCTTTAAGATGAGACGCTATGAAAGTAGTGAATTACTGTAAACTTCTTAACTTATCAGTCGATCTCATGGCTAAGTAGTAGAACTTCCAGTGTTATATGTTATGACTTTCCAGTATTAAGGAAAAAAGTTGAGAATTTCTTTGGCAAACTTAGATATGCAAAATAGGGGATTAATTATGCAAATCCGATCCGCTGTAGTAGTTATTAGATAATCCAACTTAGATCGATCCAATAATGTATGGTTGCTCCAGAGGATGGGCAGTTACAACAAGATTCTAAGCCAAGTGCTCCCTCTGCGATGATGCTGCGCCTTACCAAGAGGAGCCTGCTTAGGCTTCATTTTAAGCTGGAGAATGCAGTTCACTCCATATTCATGGAATTGGAGCTGTAACCTTTGTGACAAATGAATGACATTGCAATGAATTTCAGATCTTTGTTACTGGCTGCAGTTCCAAAGCCTTGAGAGTTTAGACATTTGCTTTATATTGTAATTTGGAAATCATGTATTTGTTAGTTCAAAGTTCATCTAACAAGAATATTTGATGAATTTTTTCAATGCGAAAGCGCTGTTTGGTTTTGAAAGTGATTACTCTTGCACCCATAATACAGAGAGCTTTGGCCAATCAACCCTACGAAGTTCACAATGGCTACAATGGCTTCCTGTGAGTTACTTGGAAGCGATGCTGAGCTCTTCAAACAAAATTGATTTTTGTTACAAGACAATTGATACTACTGAAAATAGAAAATAGGATCATAATAACGGTGATTCTGAAGTAGTGATTTTCTTTTAAAATTTGATTTTTTGTTATTATTCATTGTAAACTTCTTAACTTATAAATCGATCTCATGACTAAGTAGTAAGTAGTAAATTCTTTTTTACTTTGGCATTATAAAAAGTAAATAAAAAAGTACAGTAATATTTTTACATCATTGTTGGTTGCTTAGCCTTGTGCTATTTAAGTGTGTATATGCTAGGGTTTCATAATTTCATTGCTGCTCTCAATTCTATCTCTTCCTTTGTTTGTTGGGTCGCCGTCTCAAACTACAAGCCACCACCACCACCCCAATAATCAAATCATGGGATCTGATGTTGATCAACCACAACAAAAACCAGATATCACACGATGATTTCTTCTATCGGACATAATTTTTGAAGCTGAAACTTCTTAGTACATGTTCTTATTGCCTTTCTGTTTTTTGTACTTCATCCGCTGATACCACTACCGCCTTATTTGATGTTTGATGTTATGCAAAAATGGACGGAAGGACTGACTTCAAGTTGTAGGTGGTGAACTAGTTTAAGAATATGTATCTGTCTAATTTAGGCTCATAACAACATTCACACCAATATGGTGAATTAAATTATCTGTTTCAGTCTTTCAGATTTGTTCTATGGTGGAGGCGCCGATGAAAGTGGTGGCTTATATTCCGATGTTTAATTTTTTATTTTTATTTTTTTGATTTTTGATTTTTGTAAGTTGTGTTAATTAGTGTAAACTTCTTAATCTATTGTAGAATTTCCAGTGTGTGTTGTTCTGACTTTCCAGGCTTATGCAAAAAGTTTAGATTTTCTTTGGCAAAGTAGTAGATCTGAAAAAGAGAGGAATAAGTTAGTGTTCATTCAAATCCGATCAACAACAGTAGTAGACTGGTAATAGTTAGATGAGCCGATGATATATCCAATTAGAAGTGTGCAAAAGTTGTTGGGAGTGAAGAATTGTAACAATTTGGTAAGTTTAATCTCCCGTGTTGATTCAAACATTTGAATCGGATGATCCGATTTAACACTCTTGTCCTGGTCATGTGTATCAACTAGCTAAAATAAGTTAAGAAGTGAAGACGTTCTGTCATTGACAGATTTTCTTTGTTGCTGTTCTTTTTTCCATTTATAAAACATATGATCGAGGTAGTCTGGATGTAACTGAGATTGTGCTACCCATTCTCAATTTGTATGCAGTCATTTTAAACATTGCTCGCAAATAATGCGGTGCCCATCACAATACCGATACATCATAGATGGACACACTAAAATGACCTCATTGAAAATGCTTGTGCTTCACCAGATCTTTAATTATGTGGGTTCGTCAATGAAATCGACCACAGCAAATGGATGTGCATCACGGTCTCAACTCAACTTGTTATTCGCACTGATACAACTCTGGGTTCCTATCTACTGTTTTGTTGTTTTGCGGAGGGGACAACGCCAGAACTAAATGTGCTTATTTTTCGAATGGTTCCTTAGATTCTACAAGAGTAAGTATCGATCAACTCAAGTTCAAATACGAAAAGTTCTCTACTCATGGAAGCTTAATCTTGGAATTATTCAAGTAAATACAAATGTCTATGCCCTCTTCATCCATCCTTGATTGTAAGGACTATAAATGTCGCATTAGGTATCTTAAACTCTTTGTCTTTGAATTTCATTCCTTGTCCAAGTAGTTGGTCATGAACTAGCTAGTTTTGTTGTAGGATGAGTTTTAGAGAAAATGGAGGAAAAGGAAGAAAGTGGACTGAGTGAAATGGTAGGGAAACCGCAAGTTTAGAGAGTTTTGGTTGCATCTGGTTCCACAGATCAGAGGCAAAGGATCGTGGAAGTTGCGTAAGCAATCACTACACCGTCATGTTCAAAAAGGAAGCTTTTGAGCCTGGAGGTACAAGTACTACTCCGACTTACCCCTGGAGGAAAAATGAATAGATGCTACAATGCAAAATGCCATGTGATTGCTTTTCAAGATACCTCTAAATTCTAAATTGAGCAGAAACTTCTTCAAATTCTAAATTGTCACCAGTTTGATTTGTTCATCAATGAAATTATCCACTACACAACCGAATGTGCGTCACCGTACGGTTATAGATGGTGGCTTGGCTATGTATTCCAAAAACATTGTTACTACATGTTTGCTTTTGCCAAGGAGTCATTTATTTGTCTTTTTCATCTCATCACTAGTGTCACTAAGTCACGATGTTTCTATTCATACTGCATCAAAATCTCTAATTACGACCCGTCCTGAAAATCTAAAATTGTAACAAAATCTAGAACTTGTAAAGATCATTGAACAAAAAGATCTACCAGTTGACGATTACTCTAGATTTGATCCACTTGAGTTGCCTTCAGGCAACAATCCGGTGATCTAATAACGCTTGCATTGTAATTTCTTAGTCCATAATTAATAATCCCTTCGTTACCCTTTAGAGTTCTTCACGTGTATCCAACACAACCATGATATATGCTGGTCAACAAGTCAAGTTAAAATGTCAAATACATGGATCAGCCCAGCCGTTAGATCATCTAAGAAAATGAGATGAACGATTATAAAAAACCCTAGCAGATGTCTAACTCTTATATATAACTAGCAGTCGAGATTTTTCTGGTAGTACAGCCAAACTGCACCTCCCTCCCTCGTTGGTGAGAGCAGAGAAGGAAAGAAAGAGAGCAAATCTGTAACTCTAAACTCAAACAGCAGTAGCAGCTCCCTCATCTATTAGCTCAGCTCCAACAAAATTAAAATCATGGTAGAACCAAGAGGTAGTGGTTCAATGAGTAGCACCACTACCAACAAGACCTATTCGCGTTATGATTTCTTCTCTCAAAATATAAATTTTCATGCTTTGATTATCACTAGATGTGTTGAAATTTTTCTTTATAGCTTGCAAGATAACCGTGTCTTTTTTAGCTTGAGCATTTATATGTTGTTTCTTCATCTACGAAGTTTAATTTATGTATGTGAACAAATTATTACCTAAATAAGATTGTTATGAAATGAAGAAGTTCTGTCATTGCCAGTTTTTTTTTTTTTTTTTTTTGTTTATTCATAAAATTTATAAGGTAATCTAGATGTAACAAAGATTAACCTTGGTGTTACAGAAAATCATATTTAGATCTGTAGATGGTAAAAGTCGGTCACGGAATTACCTTGGTTTGTGATGAATGTGCAAGTCTGCAACACTACTAGTCTTGTTTCAGTTTGTATGCATGCATGTCACTTTAAACATAGCTAGCAAGCAATGAGTAGAGAAGGAAAGAAAGAGAGCAAATTTGTAATCGTAAACACATACAACAGCGGCAGATCCTTCATCAATCAGCTGCAACAAAATCAATGAGTAGTATCACCGACAACAGTGCCTATTCGCATTATGATTTATTCTCTCAAATTCTAAATTTCACGGCACATTCATTATCATATTCCCTTAATAAGTTGGACCCTTATTCCTAAGGGTCTTGCTTCTCTTTTTCGAGCATTTGGTTTCTAACTCATCAGGAACACAAAAACTGATATCTGCTAGTTTAATCATTGGATTTTGTTTTTTGAAGGGAGTTTATGTTTCTCCACCTCCTAATTTTATTGCGTCTAATTTCATGTATGTGAACCAATTATTACCTAAATAAGTTATGGAGTGAAGATGTTTTGTCATTGCCAGTTTTTTGTATTTTTTTTTTATTATTAAAATGTATGAGGTAATCCGGATGTAACAGAGATTATAGTCTCAGTTTGTTGTTACAAAAAATCATATTTAGATTTCTTGGATTAACCTTGGTTTGTGATGAATGTGCAAGTTTGCAACACTGCTGGACTTGTTTCAGTTTGTATGCCTGCGGGTCATTTTAAACATAGCTAGCAAGAAATGAAGTGCCGGTCCCATACTGGTAGACACATTAAATTGAGCTCGATTCAAATGCTTGTCTTTCACGAGACCTTCTTTTTTTATTGGCTTGAACATAAACTTCTCGATTTGGAATTGTCACCAGTTTAATTTTGGGTTCATCAATGAAATCCATCACTGCAAATGGATGTGCATCACGGTCCAAATTGTGAATCAAAATGCTACATTTGTCATTTTAATTCCTGTGGTTGGTCTACACAGGCTCTATTTCGTGGGGTCAAGACTTGATTGGTTTTGAATTATAACAAAGATTCAGCACCGCAAAGAAAATATGATGCCTGTAGTCCGTATACAGTACTTGTAGTTCGTATACTTCCTGATTTGATTTTAGTCTACATGAGTCTTAGGTGCCAGTTCTCTAATGTCCGCGCGCAAGTTGTAGCTATGGTGGTTTGAAGTATCGGCAAAAAATCAAAAACGCCTGCAAAACCAGACTCCTAACGGATCAGCCTCGGATGTTGCATGTAATCTAATGAGTCTGAGGAGTTTGATTCAGAACATATAGAAGTGCTGCTAATTTACAAGGGTCCATTCCAGTCATGTTTCTCAATAATGCCGCAAAGGCCTGGTGCACGAGCACCCCTACCAAAACTAAGACAAATATTTGAATGCTAGTGATGTAACCCAAGTGTGATAAACGAATGACATCTTTGTTTGTCTCTTTAGCCTTCTATCTATTTAAGCGTCTATGCTAGGGTTTCATTGCTGCTCAATTCTTAGCTTACTGCGCCTCTCCTCCCTTATCTCTTCCTTAGTTCCTTGCGCCGACATCTCAAACTACAACCACCGCAGAAACGTATCATAGCATCTGATGTTGATGATCAACAACAAGACCAAGATACCACACAATGATTTCTTCTCTCGAACGATAAAGTTATTCCTTTAACACTTGTTCTTGTTTTTACAAGCTACCATGTTCCCTTGGTGGCTGCCACTTAAACCAAGAAAATGGACCGGCCAAACGGACTTCAAAACGTACAGGGTAAATGAATCCAAGGATCTGGATCGACAAAATAGGCTCATATCAACATCATGGTGAAGTAAATTCTATGTTGTTCACATGTGAAAGTAGTGGTTTTTTTAAGATGGAGGC
>JAJJMA010323631.1:0-22886 GCA_023529015.1 Papaver nudicaule
CTTGCTGGATGTGCTTGCCTTCGCTAGACTCGCCTAGTTGTTCATTCAGAGTCTGGAGGCTGTCTGCTGCCACGAGGAACTGTTCTCGGTTTTCGAGATGTTGGCTCTCTTCGATGTCGTCTTGTTTCACATTTAGCATTCCGGCTTCGGTGTCAGCTATGAATTTTTCTATGCTCTCGTCCGATATCTTTGGGTGCTTAGCTTGCCCCGAACATTCCTTGCTGCCTTCCCTTGCCTGAATATCTATTTCATGACATGTGCGGGCCTCGGTAGGGTCACCAGGAATCTCCGCAATTCCTCGCGGAGTCGGAAACCTGATTCTTTGGTGCAAGGTGGATGCTACGCCGATAATGCTGTGTAGCCATGGTCTTCCCACGATAGCATTGTATGGTGAGTCTATGTCCACTACACAAAATAAGGTTGGTTGCTTTTGGCTGCCAGCATGAATTGTGATCATTAGCTCCCCCCGAGGTGTTGATGGTTTTCCGTTGAAACCGAATATGTTGTACGTTGAGGGCACCAAAGCTGCTTTCTTTCCCTTCATCTTGTCATATGTTTGCCCGAAAAGTATCTACAGAACTCCCGGGGTCCACCAGTATTTTAGGCATAGCTATCTTTCCCATTTGAAGGGTGATGACCAATGGATCATTATGCGTTCTTCCATCGTTGGGGATGTCTGCTGCCGAAAAGAACACGGGCTGCATCTGCCACTCCTCTAGGCGATTCTTCGTAACCACACTGAATATTTCTTCACCCTCAAAATCCCTTTTATGGATGCGACCTGTTTGGATCCCTTCTAGACCCTTTGTGTGAATAATGGAGTTGCAGGCTCCAAATCTTGGAATATCTCTGTCAATTGTAATCACATAAGCTTCGTGCTTTGGCTCCTCCTTGGGTTGTGGCTGATTTGGGGGTGGTTTAGGTAGTTCCAGAAGATGTTTAAATTGTTCCCTGGCTATGAAGAAATAAATTTGGTTCTGCGCTGTAACGCAGTCCTCGGTTGTGTGTCCGTAGAATTTGTGGAACTGACAATAATCTCTTGAATTTTTAGTGTGTTTCGGTTGGTTTCCCCTACTTCGGGGATATCTTATCTCGTTGGCATATTCGGACTGCTCGATGATCCGAAGAGCATCTTCGATGGGTACACAAAGCTTTGGAAGTTTCCTATCGTGAAAGGCAGGAAATCCTGGTTTAGTCGTCCCAAATTTTCTGTTTCCTTGTCCTTGCTGACTACTGCTTCCTTCGAACTCTCCCCGAAAGTTATTTCCTCTGCTATCATTGTACTTTCTGTTATCATGGTACTTGTCGTCACCGAATTTGCCTTCGTTCCCATAGCGACCATTGTCCTCCGGTCTTCCTCGCTTCGAGGGGTCTCCGAATTGAGTGTTCATTGCCTGTCCTCGTTCTTCAAGCGATAAGTTGTTTATTGTATGGACCTGTTTTAAAATTGTTTCCTTCCCCAAGGCTGCTTGCTCCTTGATTTCCTCCAAGGTAATTCGCTCCTTTTGGTATTTTCGGAGATCTTGTAGCGTTTCGAGGTTCTTTGAGAAGAGTCTATCATATAGAGGGTGATCTTTATCCAGTGCATTGAGAAATGCTCGCACTTTTTCCTTTTCAGTAGCTCCATTTCCCACCTCTACACACTGTTCGGTCCATCTGCTCGTCAGGCTTTTGGTCGACTCTCCTGGGCGTACCCGAATGCTGAATAGTTTCTCCACCCCAGGATTTGAGGAGTTATTGTACAGGAAGTGCAGTATAAAAACTTTAGACAGCTCCTCGAAGGATGAGATCGAGCTGGCTGCGAGGTTATCATACCAAGCGAGAGCTTCTCCTTTCAAGCTAGAGGGGAAATATTTACAGAGCACCTAATCTCTATTAGCGTAGGCCAGAAAGACTCGGAGATACATTTTGATATGCACGGTGGGGTCCCCCGAACCATCAAAAATGGATGTAAAGGTGGGCATCGTGCACTTTACTGGGATTGCCAATGAAAGAATTTCTGGACTTAGTGGAGAACGGTTGACATCGTTCATGGCTTGTGTGAGCTTGATCCTGTCACTTGATTGGATTCGGTTGTCAAAAAGTTCTGCTCGGAGTGCCTTGATTTGATCCAACATCACTTGTTGTAGGGCCTTTGCCTCGGCATCCTTCTTCGTTTGGTTACCTTCGCTAAATGTCTTCTTGCTTGCCTTCATGTACGTTGGAGGCTCGGTCTTTTTGCTCGATACCGTGATTTTTTGACCTTTGCTGGTGCCCTTGGTTTTGATGTGCGTTTTGGATACGGAGGGTTCCTTCGGCTGAGATACGTTGTGTGGGCTAGAATGTCCTTCGCTGCTTCCTCTGTAGTTGGATGCCGATTTTTCTGCCGCCTTTTTATTCGCTTCCGCCAACTGCTTTTTTAGCTTTTTTATTTTTCTGTTTTTCAAAATTAACTTTTTGAATCTCGCAGCTCTCGCAGTATCTTCTTCGGTAGGCTGGTGTTCGGGCCTGTTATTGTCAGGATCGGTTGCTTCGTCCTCTTCCTCTTCGTCGTTTTCCCCATTTTCTTCTTGTATTTGCTGTTGGTGTGGTTCTCCACCCTCTGGGAATCCCGCTCCCTCGGGGCCTAAGTCTTCTACATACACTTCGTTCTCGTTTACCGGCTCTCTGTGCTGGACTGTGCTAGCCGCCACCTCGGGTGATAATCCTTTACTTGTCGAAAATCTAGTGTAATGCTGTCTTGATGATCCGGTCCCTTGCTTCGAGGTCCTACTCGCTGCTTCGGAGCCTGGTCCGATTTTGAAGCCATCCTGGTTGTGACCTGTCAGAAAACAAAAAACCCGTGAGGTCCAAGGAGGCTAGCGCAGTGTACTATGTCGGCCATGTAAGTCTGCACACTGCAACGGTTTTCCTCAGGCGAATTTTAATGTAGGTCGTATTTGCCCCTTTTAGATATATTCCTAGCCGCATGTTTTGTCTTTTAGCCAAAATCATCTTTCCCAATAGTTTCTTTGACAGAAATTTATTTCCAAATATAGTAGGAATTTTGAAAACCCTAAAACATATAAACAAAATAACTCACCAAGCCTTCGATTGACCAACCGTTTTTTTTTTCTCGATTGAGTTTTCCGAGCAATCCGGCGAATTGTTAAACTTCCTTTCTAATGTTACATAATCGATTTTCAAGACTTGCTTTATCTCTATCGTTAGGATTTCCCCCGAGTTTCTCTATAAATAGTGGAATGATTCTCTCCCAATATCATTTGTGTCCTTGATGATGAGCAACACTACCATCACCCGTAACTTCAATATGTGCTTGACAAAGTGCTTTGCCTTTATCATTGTTGTAAGTTACTTGTGGCTTTTTAGGTTTTCTTTGTTTTTTTTGAGCTAAACTTGACATGGTTCACTTGAGATGTAAAAGAAAAAATGAGTGAAAAAAAATGAGAAGGATGAGAAGGGAAGAAAAGCAAGGAAACATTTATAGAGAAAATTGAAATTCTAGCTGTTATAGAGTCGTTGGGCAACGGCTCTTTGGAAATTTGAAATTTGCAGTGGAGCGGCTAATGTTTAGCCGCTCCTATTAACTTTACTACAAACGCCCAATGTTTTGCCGTTTCATCATGGAACGGCCAATGTTTTGGCGTTCCTCTATGTATTTTCGATCAAAACGCCCAATGTTTTGGCGCGCCTCTACATTTTCTCTCAAAACGGCAAATCTTTTGGCGTTTTGCGTAAAATGTGATGCCACGGCTGATCTTCTGGCGCTTAGAGAAGACTTTCGCCTACTCTTTCATATGAAAGAGTGGCTGATCGATTTTGGAAAAAAAGTTGAAGAGAGTGGTCCATTCTCTACCCATAGTAAAAGCAAATTTGCTAATTTGATTATACTCTTTCATTTTAAAAGTCCCATAGCCCTTGCTCTAAAGTCAGTCATCAAAATTGAATTGAATTTAATATCGATTTGCTTTAAGTAAATGAAGCAACCATAGTGCTAATTTTGGCTTCTGAGGTTGTAATTGAGAGTGTAGATAATGCCGAGAGTCATGAGATAGGGTCATCGTCAATCAGGGGTCATTCAGAAAAAATAATTCAGAATATAAGCCATTACTGCCGTCCTTGAATTAGCAGGCCAAGCCGGCTATCAACTATACAAATTTAGTCAACTCCGATTTCTCTTCCCACCAAAATTGGTATATATTTGTCCGTTTGAAAGTGCATTACTATGATAAATCACATCTGGTAAAATTTAGAAATCAACATAATTTTCTTATTCGATCGACCATATTCGCCATCTTTTTTAATATCGTGTGTATATAATATCAAAAATGAGACAACCAGGTGTGTACTCGGGAATGCTCTCCGGTGGAATGTCAGGTAAGACCGGTCCACATTCCTTGCCTCTAGCACGTATAAAGAAGATAATGAAAAAATCGGGGGATGACGTGAAAATGATATCAGGTGAAGCACCAATTTTGTTTTCAAAAGCCTGTGAACTGTTTATTGAAGAAATAACAGTCAGGTCATGGAAGAAGGCACTTGAAGGCAAGAGAAGAACGTTACATAAAGAAGACGTTGCATGTGCCGTGATTGAAACTGATATATTCGACTTCCTAGTCGGCACCGTGTTTTCAAAAACTATAAGTTAGATGCGAGTTTGTTCAGACAATAAGGATTCCCCGCGCCTGTGTGAGCTCTGATCTTTGCAAATAACATCTCTGGCTGGAAACATTTTGTGAATCTTGAACGCTTTTGAACTTCTTTTGCTAAAGCCCATTTCTCAAATACTAAGCCCATCCAGTTTTAGTTAACCTTTCAGGCTTTAGTGCGTCTATACTCAGTTGGAAATCCTATTGGTTGTCTCACTCCTTCATAAATTGCTATTTTTATCAAATTAGACCTTATTGGGGTCTTTCATCCTAGTCACTTTCATAGACAACACGACGAAGAAAATAGAATAAAGGCACTCTATCTTTCGTGTAAACTTAAAAAAATAAATTATATTTTTCAAATATTAAAATATAATATTAACGTTGATTTAGATTTGTATCTGAAAGAAATCGTGGATCACACTACCAAGCTTTTTTGTTCTTTTGACAATGTGCAGCTATCTCACTGCTAGCGTGAAGCTAACTATGTAGTTGATTTTTTGGCCAAGGCTGTATCTCAGTGTGAACTTCAAGGGTTTTTTTTGGATCACCCCCCTTTGATTTAGATTTTACACATCGCTCTATCTGTCGTGTAGTGTGTTTTGTAGGATTTTCCATAGTGGAAAAGGTTATCCCTAATTACCACCTACACTTTCACTATTCCTCACCTCTCATCACAATTAATAAAACTAATCACTTTTCAATTATAAGTTCTCCTATTTACCACCTACCAAAATTAAATAGGGTTTGATTTAATTACCACTCTTATTATTTGCCTTCTTCTTCTTCTTCCCTATTTTCATTAAAAAACCAAAAACAAATTTGATGTATTATCTCAGATTGTTTATGCTCATGTTTTTAGTCATGAACTCATTAGTAATTTTCCCGGATCACTAAGCCAATGTGCAGACCAACTCATCATCCGCATGCGATTCCAATCTACTCTGACGACGCTCGTTTGTTTTGCAATTTGTTTGATTCATAATCATGTTTTTGTTTATATTACTAGGGCTATCAAAACGACAGATGATGGATTTCCAAGGCCGTTAATGCATCCGAGTGCTTGGAAATCAAAAGGGGTATAAACTCAATGTCATTACATAATTTGTCCCAATCAACCTTTCACATTGGGTTGCTAGTTTTTGATGTAATAACCTCTCCATGTTAATCAAGCACGTGAAGATGGAAAACAAAATAAAAATCTGATTAAAGAGTGGTAATGACAATTTAGATTGATTAAAAATTCTATAATTAAAGATTAAAGATTAGATTAAAGATTTAAATATTAAATTAGATTAAAGATTAAAGATTGAATTCTGATTAAAGATTGACTAAAGAGGAAAGCAATTTAGGTTTTTAAGTTTTTTCTAGCAGTGGAATGGAATTACTATTGGGAAACGAAAAAGTCAAGAAAAATCAAAGGAGTGGTAAATAGGAGTTTTAGAATTTTTTAGAGGTGGTAATTAGGAAACTATGGGTGGGATTTTAAGGGGGTGGGAAAATAGGGACAACCGTGGAAAAATTACACTTTCAATTTAGTTGTCCTTCAAAATAAAGGAGATAATGTGGTTTTAGGGAATACCCATAGGAAATAATCTTAGGGGTAAAACTAACACAATGTTTGTTTGGGTCTTACTTGGCATTTAACTCGCCATGAGAGCTATATCATTTGATTTTTCTATTTTGTGTCTGAATCGAGGTCTAACTTGGCCTATACATTTACTCGAAAGTATTTTAGACAAGTATAATTCTACACCTGACTCGTTAGGTACATATATGATGGATTGAAAAGTTTTAAATAACCATATTCAGATGTAATAAATTCGACTCATACGTAATTATTCAGATCCAGAGGAGTCAGATTCGGACGAACCATTTGAATCAGAAAAAAAAAATACATTGTAAGAGTATGTTTAGGCTTCACCGAGATGTTCGATGTACATATATTTTGCTTTTGTTGATGCGCCTGAATCTAAATTGCTATATGTGACATGTTAGTGTAACTCCAGTTATACAATCTAAAACTCAGTCAAGTGAAGATGGATCATGCCCAAATGATCTCACTTTACTACAAGGAAGAGGGTTGTGGAAAGGTATACAAACTGCAAGAAGTATATGGGCAGTCTACTTACAATATTGGCAATAGAAACACTGTCAAGTTCTGGCTAGATCCATGGTTTGAGCATAAACCTTTGTATGAAGACTTCAAAACTGCATACAAAGCAGCCAAAAGGAAAAAAACAAAAAATTCAGAACTTATTCAAGATGGCAGGTGGAATATCAAACTAAGGCAGTCCCCTTCAACTGAGGTACTTACACAATTCAAAAATCTGATTACCTTTCTTGGAAACCCTCTTACACTAACTGATGAAGAAGATTCTATCTCCACTTCCAATTATACCACCAAGGAAGGTTATCATCATATCATGCAGCAAACTCACCCTGCTCCCCCAAAATTTGATTTATGTTTGGATCAAAAATGTACCTCCCAAGGCTCAGGTTCTGGTGTGGTTTTCCTGTCAGGATGTTATAGCTACGGTGGACAATCTAAACAAAAGAAGGTGTAAAATTGAGAATACTACCTATAGCATGTGCTCCTCCATGGATGAAAGTGTGGACCATTTATTACTGCAATGCTCCTTTGCAAAAGAAGTATGGAGCTATTTTACAGACAAAATGAATCCTCAATGGAGGCACAAACCCTCTGTGAAAGAACAATTTCAGCAATGGCAAAGAGGAGGAGACATGAAACTTAACTGGAAGGTATGGAAAATTCTTTGTTTTGCTGTGACTTGGACTCTATGGACAGAGAGAAACAGCAGGGTAATGGGACACAAAAGACGGAAAGATAATGAGGAGAAAATAGTAGAAGTCAAGAGAAGAACTTTTCAATGGGGATCAATCCCTAACTGGTTTCGATACTTCTCATTTAGTCAGTTAGTTACTGACTGGGATAACGTAATGGACTGTACATTGTAGTACTGTTGATACTGATGAGCTCATTTAATTCCATTAATTCATAGCGCCATGGCCTTGTGGCCACGACCTTGGCCATGGGCCAAGGTCAGATTTTGTGGCGCCATGATTCATAGCGCCATGATTCATAGCGTCATGATTCATGGCGCCATGGTGTTGCAGTTATGGACTTGGCTAGTGGCCAAGGCCAGTTTTGTATGGCGCCATGGCCTTGTGGCCACGACTTTGGTCACTGGCCAAGGCCAATCTCTTGTGGCGCCATGAGTATGGCGCCATGGTTTTGAGGCCACGACCTTGGCTATTGGCCAAGGCCAATCTTTTGTGGCGCATTTAGGCTACGCCACTTCGACTATGGCATGTTTATGCACTTGGGATATGGCGTATTTTAGGTCATGGCATGCTTATCCATGGTGTATTAGGCCATTCTGTGTTAGATCGTGGCATGCCTAAGTGTGTTTAGGCTGAGAGCTCTGGACAGGCCTAGAGCCACGATGTTTCTGAGGTTTTCATTGAGACTCAGGTATCGAGTCGTATTTGAAGAGGAAATCCGTGAGGATGCGTCTCTGTTAACTCTCCACCATATACCAGTGAGCAATTTAGTTCTGATGTCGAGGAATTTGAGGCGATGTCGACATGAAGTAAATTGATGGGTTTATGAGTTGGTGGAGTTATTTAGCACTGCACTATGATATTATTCTCTCCACCGGAAGTTATAAGAGAGAACTCGTAGGGAGTATATTCAGCTTGCAGAACAAGTTGTATCTTGAGCTGTAAAAATGTGCCTGAGTAGGCGATTGCCTTTAGGCAAGGCATAATTAGAGAGTCGTTTTACATTTTTGTTCCTCTTCCATTTTTCACCATGAAAAAATTAAGTCCCCTGGTTAGTGTGGAACATTAATGTTTCATACTAAGCACAGGATGGTGGAGGCAACTCTGATGACCTCAGGTTTTCTATTCAATACTAACAGAGGGTTACAAAGAATCGAATCTTAGTGCTAACGATCATGAACCAGAACTAAGGATAAGTTCGTATGCGAAGTACAAATGTGTTATTAGCTAGGAGTTCTCTATCTTTCTAGGTGATGCAGGACAAGGTAGGTGGTGACATATGATGTGTAAAGGGGTGCGGCTGATGCCAGGTTTGTGGCGCCATAGATATGGCACCATGGTTCTTGTAGCTTTACTCTCTAGCCAAGGGAATTGTGATGCCATGAATGTGGCATCATGGTTTGGTAGTCATTTTCGACTTGATCAAGGAGCTCCTAGGGTTTCTAGATCCATATGTGCATGAGTTCACGTTCATGTTGTTAATAAAAGGAAAAGGTGAGGAATTACCGGTTTCTTAGTAGGGGTTCCCTCGTCTCCTCTTCTTTTGAAATCTCCGAGAGGACTTCGTGTGAGTTTGTTGGCATATTTTGACCAGAACTTTGAATGAAACACCGTCCTATCTTTATCTAGCACAGGTTCCGGGATTGAGTCAGGTGTAGCATCCCGCTTTATGCGCAGTGTATCCAACTTCTAGGGTTTCATAGCAAGCATCTATATGTATAGTGAGTGCAATATTGTAACTCTCGTCTTCGTCCCTTCGTACAAGTTTCTTCGCAGTGTGTAATCTCTGAGGTTCATGGCTGACAACAATAATTTTGGTTCATCCCCACAGAAGAAAGCTTACACAAAATGAAGAATTTCTGAAATCATGGCCGACGAGAGCAATTATGGTTCGTCCTCGTAGAGGGAAGCCTATGTGAAACGAAGGACGTGGATTCCTAGTCCGGTGAGTGTTTTTAATGTAGCTTTCATCATGTATATGTGTCTTCTCTCCTAACAGGGGTGGTGATGCTGCAGTGTAGAGTCATGGTGACTCGAAGTCGAGGTCGTTTGAGTGCCGGAAGGTTAAGTTTTGAAGAGGTTTCTTCGCCTGACTTCAACAAGAAACCCAGTAAATCTTCTATATCGCCCCTAATTTGGTCTTTTCCTTTCGTTGTCTGCTAACCAAATGTTGTCTCGCCTTTCAGGGGACACAACCCCGCAAGAAGAAATGTGCAAGCGCTCCTAGGAGAAAGAAGACTGCCCAGGAAGGTTCTCCAACCTATTCCACAATTTCGGTTGTCGCTGTGGACGGAGATGATGAGAATGGTGGTACTGATGATGTTGGCACTTCATTTAGTGGTGGTTTAGTTCTTGACGAGGTTAGCCTAGGAATAGATGACGTCGACTACTCGGGGGCTGGTCTTACCTTCGAGCTGGAGATGGTTTTCCTTTCCGAAGAACATATATCTGTTGGTGGTTTCCTTGTGCCAACTCCTTATACGGATCTTTATGAGAAGATCTAGAAAAAGTACGGTCATGTCGCTACCAACCAGCTAATGAAGGATACTCCCGTCATGGTGACCATGGTTTCCTTGCTTCTTCCGGTGATTAAGGAGATGGAAGAGGAAAAACAGTATGACGTAACCTCTGGAATGATCCAGAAGTGGGAGAGCCGTATTTCTATTTTAAAGGCCTTGATGAGCAACGTGGTTTGGCTTCGTCAACGGCTCGAAATCGTGAAGGTGGATCGTGCTGGGATGGTCTCCAACGTATTTCCTTGTTCGAAGGCTCTCCTCCGTGCTGAAAAGGACTTGGAAGGGTTATCTGATAAGGCTGGCCAGATGTTGAAAGTCATACGGGCTAAGGAACAGGCTTTGGTTGAAGAGTCTAACAAAGTTAATGAGGTGATTGAGAGTTTGAAGAGGAAGAACAATGTTTTTCGCCAGAGGGTGGAGATGCTTTATAAGCGGGACTATTATTTGTTGTACGACTTGTTTTCAAATCTGGGTTTGACATCTTGATGAGAGATAGGGTTAGGTTTGAGAAAGTGTTATGTTGTTTCTTTTGTTATCAGAACTCTGGCTTCTACGAACGAAATGTATTAATCTTCGTTTTCTTTTTCAAATAAAATTTGGTATTTTATCTAAAGAAAATATAAATTTACCTTTTTCTGACCTAAGTCCCCCATGCCTATGGGTTTGCCCTTTCCTTGTGTTGATCGTTCTTCGAATGCGATTTTGACTCCCATCGTTGTGATACTGTGAATTCGCCTGTATGACCTTCTGACTGAGTTGGGTTGTGCTTTATTCCCTTCGTTGTCATCACGGTAGACGGTTCTTCCAAGTTCTTGTGCAGTGAGAATTCGTGATGTTGAGCTTGTACCAGTTGGTGTGGCCCCACAAAATTTGCTTCTCTTCCATGAGCTGGGAGGTTCGCGCTTACGACATCGTCTTCATCCTCCCTATTGGGGCGCCTTGTCCACGACGCCGTGATTTTTTTTTATTGTAAAGGGGGGCATGGGCTGGGGCGCTATGCCCACGATGCCATGATCCTCTCACCCTTTGCTATGGACTTTATCCCTAGTGGCCTCTGCCTTCAAGCGTAATACTCTTTCAGCCACTTGCCATTAATGACAGCCCCCTCTGCTTTTCCATCCATAGTGACTATTTTATAATATCCACTCGCAGATGCCTTAGAGATGACATACGGACCTTCCCAATTTGGAGCAAATTTCGACGCCGTGGCGTCATGTTGTATGTAATTTGCCGTGTTCAGCACCAAGTCCCCTACTTGAAAAGTTCTTGGCTTCACGGCTTTGTCATATGCCCGAGAGAGCCTTTTCCGATACATTTCTACATGTTTCTCCGCTTTGGCTCGCCTTGAATCAAGAGAATCCAGTTCTGCTATTCTTGAGTCTGCTAGCTCGGCTTCATTCCAATGAACATCACTTGCTACTTCGATCCGAGCCGATGGTACTTTGATTTCTGCTGGTAATATGGCGTCAGCGCCGTAGACTAATGAGTAAGGTGACGTCCCGGTAGAACTGTGTGAGTGTAAAATCTGCATAGATACTTCACACCTAACAGCCATCAGATCTATAATCATGCTATACAGTATTCGTTCATATGAGTACGAGGAAGATAAGAACTATGCCAGAGATAAACTATACGAGAGTATATGTAAAATAAGAACATAAATTATTGATTGACTTTCATGCTAACTAATACATGGATATGATCCTTAGAAGCTTGAGGAGAAACTAACCTAATCTCACTCTCACGACTTAGGTTAAACCAAAAATCCAACCCTTACAAATGATCTTGAGCTCGCCTTATATAGGTCGAGTCTGTAGTGGTTTACAACAAATAAGACAAACTACGCAATCGTGGTGGTGTCAGAGCTTGTGAGTAAGGCGGTTCCTTCGGTGAGTACTCCGAAGATGGCTTTGTTTCTCTATCCTTCGATGGTCTGTCCGAGTCTTCTTTTATCGAACTCCATTTCGAGGTCACTTCATAGGTTTATCCGAGGAGTGGCAACGACATCCTTTGAGATGGGCCTGGTCCTTCTGATCTTGACACGTGTCCTGAGGGTATTTTACCCTCCACAGTTTGCCTCTTTCCTTTCCTGGTATCGAAGATGCCTGGGAAGGAAATTTCTTCTTCGCCACCTTCCTCTCACCATGCACCCCACTAGCTGCCAAGTGTGACGTTTCATGACACGTTCTGCATGTTCCTGAGATTCTAACTACCTTTTGACCTTCCAACCGGTAGCGCCGGTTTCCCTCTACTATTTAAGTTTTAGTTTCTCCCTCTAAAATTTTTTAGTCTTTTTCGTACTCTCTTCCACAGCTCCGACGTTCTTTTTCCCGAAACCCTTGAAATTCTATCTTTTGGTCTAACACTTGTTTGGTGTCTTCTTCTGGTACCCCTTGCTTTAATCTTCTTATTATTTCATAAAGACAACTCTTTTCCCTTTTCATCATCTCTTAAGTTCCTGATCAATCTTGCCTCTGCAACTTTCGGTGCCGGCGAGTCCTGTTTTCCTTCTCTTTGTTTTTCTTTTCATGTCGTTTCCTTCTAAAGTTGATGTTCTCATCTCGATGATGAAGAACTTAGGTTTTAAAGATGATTCTTTCAACATAAAGGATGTTGGTTCTCCGGGCAGCCGGCTGACTCCAGAATTGGCTGAGTAGTTTGGGTGCAACGAGGAGAAGCTCTTGGTTACGTTCCATCAATTTTCTGCCGGGTTGATTCCTCCTTTTTACCAACCTTCCAATCCTTTGTTTCTCGAAATTCTCTGTTCCCTTCCTAGTCTTCGGGGGGTAATGCAGCTTACTCGTAGTTCCATTCACCTTATCAACCAATGGGTTTCCCGCTCCGAGGACAACTCCCCGGATGGCTCCACGACGAAGTTTTACTTTACTGCCGAAAAATTCTTTCATCATTATGAACCATTCTTAACACTAGACAACGAATTTGCCCCTTGGGGAGTCATCTTTCGGACTGTGAAGGGGGCTGTGAATATAATTCGAGGGCTTTAGATTATTCCATGGATGAAGATTGGTATTCGGAGCCTGTGCTTCTGGAGGGTCCCATTCTTCGTGGCTGGAAAGATGCAGGTCGCTTCCTTCCTCGGACTGAGTTCGAAGTAGGACATGAGTTCTCGACTCAGCATCTGTTTACGATTCATTTTTCTGACGAGGAAAGAGAGTTGTCTCGCCAGGTTTTAAGGAAGGGCAAAGGTGCTTCTGTTGATGCTTCAGGTAGCTTAAAGCGTCCCCGAGCATATGAGGAGACTATGGAACAGGTAACAAATACCTTTTTGAAATGTGTGTGTGTGTGTTTTTTTTTTTTTGCTTTTTTTTTTGTTTTTTTTTTCTTCTGGAGTATGAATACTTGCCTCTATTTGTTTCCTGAGAAAGACGGATCCTCATCTGCAGGGGAATGTTGTATCTGTGGGTGACTTGAGTGTGAAGAACGAATTGGTGGGCTTTGAGTTCGAGGAGAAGACCGAGGTTGCTAGTCCTCGCAAGAAGTTTGTGTTTAAGAAGTCCTCCAAAGTAAGTTTGCCGCATCAAAGAAAGGTATCCACGAATCCTTCGAAGAAGAAGGTGAAAATGACTGCTCCTGTCGAACTGTTCTCGCTGAAGGCTACTGATGTGCCACATATCAATAAAACTATCGAGGAGATTGCCGTTGGCAAGCCGAATGTTGCTATGCCGAGTGTGCCTGCTTCTGCCTCGGCGATGATTACTTCTTCTGTCGCGGCCACTGCCTCAGCCGTGGTTGCTTCTGCTGCCGCGACCACTGCCTCAGTCGAACCTTCTGTCTTGTCCTCGAAGAAGATTATTCCTGTGGTCGATCTCCTACTTCCTCGAAGGGATGGGTCATCTGTTAGTATGGATCCTTCGAAGAATTTAGTTATCAGTTATCCTCGCAGTTCAAAGTTTCCACCTGCCCCCAGTTTTGCTGGCAATCATGTTCAACCATACACTGCGAAGAGATTTAAAGAGGTGTTTTTTGAGAATCACAATCCTAGTGACTTTTCCAAAGAAATTTCGTCTCGTTTTGATGCTCATGCCTCTGACCCCCTAGGCTGCCCTTTGGATCCTGAGTTTTGCAAAAAATTTGGCGCCGTTTTTGGAGGCGATCGTCTCAGAATGGAGTATGATCTTCGTCATCCGCCTTTTTCGTATGAGGAGAACCTAGTTATGCTTCAAATGGTAAGTTGCTTTCCCCTTGAGGCCTGGGCAGTTGTATTTTTGGAGTTTGGCTAAGTATTGGCGTCTTTTGGTATTTTTCATAGGGTAATTATCATAAGTCCGGTCTCTTGGCCTATGCCTTTGATCAATATGGCGAGGCTGAGTATTATGAGAAGAAATTTCTCCAAATGCAAGAAGAGCTTGCTGAGGAAAAGACTCGCAGTGCTCGTGAAAGAAAGAATTTGATAGGTATGTATTTTTTATCTTATGTTTGCATTGTACCTTGTAATTTTATGCTGAGAAAAGTTTACTACTTTCTAAAAAATGCGAGGTAAAAGAAGGGGAGAAGAAACTCCACGAAGCTAAGATAGCTCTAAACAATTCTCTTGAGATTCGCAAGCCTTCGCACAGCGCCTCTGGCGATGGGAGTCATCGAGTTGAAATTGATAATCTTATAAAAGAGAGGATAAAGCCTGGGATGATCAGGATTATTATAAGAGGAAAAGGCATGAGGCTGAGAATCTTCTTCTTGAGGAAAAAAGGAAAAGAATGAAGACCGAGCGCTTACTCGAGGAGGAGAGGAATAAGAATGGGATTATTGCCCGAGAAAATCATTTTTTCCAACTGGATGTAGGTCGCCTAACACGAGAGCAAGATGCTTCTCGTAAGGAAAAGCCAATCAGTGCCTCTGGCAGGATAGTGATTGAGAACCTGGAACAAGACATGAGGAATTTGATGGTTCAAATGGCAACTTTGAAAAATGTCAACAAGGAGCTGGTTTCGGAGAATGATGGTTTGAAGAAGGGTTGTAATGATGTGAGTATGGAGCTTGCCAAAGCAAGAACTTCGAAAGACCACCTTTCTCGAATGGTCGATGAATATCGGTTAGAACTTGCTATACTAGGAGCGGTTTCTTCTGAAGATATTAGAAAAAGAGCTTCCCAACCTCGTTTTACCAACCAACATGAGGTTACCGAGTACATGGTTGTTAAAGAAAGTAGGGTACTAACCCTGGTCAATTTTTCTGATGTTCATGCTGTGTTTCCAGGGTGTGGTCAAGTATCCCAACCTTATTTGTGTTTCTGTTGCTTGGCAGGCATCGAGGCCAACTTGCAGAAGAAGGTTGCAGACGCAGAATCTGCGAGGGACGAAGCTGTCAATCAGTTGGTCCTTGAAGCGGATCGAAAGTTGGAGTTCGAGAGGAGAGTACAACAATTATCGGAGGAGTTGGCCGAGGAACGCTAACGTCGGACTGCCGACATAGGCAGAATTTCCCGAGAGTTGGAGCTCGAACGTAAGCGTCGTTCAGAAGATGTAGAGAGGAGTGCTGAGCAGGTGTCTGCCGAACGAAATTTCCGTCTGAAGTGCCAAGAGGATCTAAGGAATATGGTTACTGGTTTTGTCCTTGTCAACCATCATTTAAGACATGGGCAGGCAGTTGAGGAACTGCTTACACGATCTTCCTTAACTACCTCCCTGGCTACGAGAATGGCTTGTCGAAGACATGGTCGGTCACTTTTTAGGACTATTGGTATTGAGCCTCCTACCTATGGGGCCGTTGGTGCAAACGATGCTGACGCAGTACTCCCGTGTGACGAGTATTTGCTTCCTCAGGAAGTATTTGTAAGGTTGGCTAGGGACGAAGCACGAAGGAGAGGGCTGGTTGGGAAAATTCCTGATGACCAAGGTTCTAGAAATGAGGAAGATGATGGCGACGATGACTCTGACGATAGTCATTCTGGAGGTGTCGGGGGCTATCCCGAGGGTGACTCCAAGGGTGATCTGAAGGGTGATTTGAAAGACGGTCCCAAGGATGATTCCAAGGATGATCCGAAGGATCATCCGAAGGACGATTCGAAGGATCATCCGAAGGACGATTCAAAAGACGATCCGAAGAACGATACCAAGGATGATCCCAAGGGTGATGTTTCAGTCGAAACTGGCAATGCTGCCGATGATACTGCACAGGATCTTGGTGATGCCGAAGGGCCGAGCGCTGGTGGTGGCGTGGGTGTTGGCTTCGATAAAGGGAATAGCTATTTGTTTCAAGAATCCACCGCCGCGTATAGTGAAGAGAGCGAAAGTGAGTCTGAGCCCGTGAGGGAAATCACTCTTTCGAGACAAGATCACTCCGACTTTCAAACCTATGAAGAGGACTTGGAGGTTGAGAGAGAGCTTTTGGATGTCATGAAAGTTTTTGGAGATCCCTCCCCTCGTCATGTTGTGTTGTCTAGGGAAGTTTCTCCCGTGGTGTAGCAGCGAATCTTTTGCTTTTCCTTTTGTCTTCTGTTACAAGAATTTTTGTACTTGGCATCTCCCATATTTTGTGTGCTTGTAAGCTGTATTGACTATGTTTATGAAGAAGCCTTTTTTGCTTGATTGGAGTTTTTTCCTTTTTAGTTTGTGTATATTTGCTGAGAACTTCATAATCAAGCACAAAGTTGCTTTTGCAATGCTCTAGGCTCCTAAGGTTACTCGAGGTGCAATTCCAGGGCTTACTTCGATGTAAGAGATAGTAACCCAAGCTAGTGGGGGCTTATGGATCACCCTTCCCAAAGGCTTTTAGTTACTTGCCTGTTTTAAAGCAAACATAGGCTATCGAGGTCATAGGTACCCGTTTTGCCTCGGTATGTTGGGTGGATATCGAGGATACCAAGTATTCTCCAAGAGAATATGGTGGTATTCTGATGATCCATTTAGACCAAGTACATTGAGGAACTTATGGTGGGTAGCTGCTATGATTGTTCCTTGATAATAAAGTAACACAATGGGGGAGTGCCGGTCAAGGGTGGAGCTTAGACATGGTACTATTCTCCTATCGCGGCCTAGAGTTCGACCCCTCTGTTTCTCGATAGCCCCTCCTCGAGGCTAAGTGTTTGTTTTTTAGAGGAGGTCCCTCGGCTGCGTGATTCGCCTGCTATTCCCATGAATACGGGCGAATCAGCTGCCTCGGGGTTCCATCCACCTTTAGAGGTGGATGTTATCCCATTTATCGTCCCCTCGATGCCTCAGAAAGAGAGGTCCTCATGGTCGTGTGGTAGTGGGTTCAAATGCTTCATTAGCTTATGTAGCTTAGATGCAAAGTACCCACCGCTAACGGGGTGTCTTGTGGGTAGAGGACTGTGTCATATAGCTCGTAGGGCCCTTACGACTTATATAATCATCAGCTATGTGCCTGTTATTCGAGGTCTTTTTATGTTTTTGGCGTCTGGGCCTTGGCGTTAAGGCCTTTTAATTTCATTGCGTCGAGGCACTAGGGGAGATATGGCGTCATGACCTGTTTGCTTTATATGGCTTGAGAGCCTTTGGAGGTTTGCCTATTCGGGTAGCACTTTCGCCTAGCCGAGTAGGATCTGGAGTTTGGATCGAGGTATAGTGCCTCGAAGAGTACAATATATATTTTCTTAACAGCAGGCCCAACTGCTTCTTTTATCTTTTCATTCTACAACTGACATTTCTTATATGTTGCTTACATGTAAGGTTCTAATCAAGGTGTTTCAGATGCTTCCCCTCAACCGGGGTGCTTAGCTTCTGTCCTTCGAGATTGACTAGGCTGTAGGTGTTGTTCACAAGCGCCTTTTCAATGACGTAGGGCCAAGCCCATAATTGCTCCACCAGAGTATCTTTTCCGGTGCCGTTCGAACATGCCTTGCTATCAGATTTGCTCGGCGTTGGTACCTTATTGCTTGACACGAGGAATTGTTCTTTGTGCTCGGTGCAATGACCTTTTCCTTAGCTGATAGGTCGAGTGACTTGCTTGCAGACTATGGGGCTTCTCATGGTAGTGTCAGCCATTCCAGCCTCTACTTCAGCTATAAACTTTTCTATGCAGGACTCTGTTGGTGCTTGGCTTTGCTTGGGGAATCCTGCCTCGGGTGTTCTCTCGCATGGACATCGATTTCGTTGCATAGACGAGCTTCGGTGGGATCACCTAGGAATTCCGCGATTCCTAGTGGCGTTGGGAATCGGATTCTTCTGTGCAGAGTAGAGGGCACTCCTAGGATGCTGTGAAGCCAAGGCCTTCTCACAATTGCATTGTAAGGCGAGTCTATGTCAACTACACAAAATGATGTGGGCTGTTCCAGCTTTCCAACATGAATTAGTAACGACAACTCTCCCCTGGGCATCGAGGGATTTCCGTTGAAGCCGTAAATATTGTACGAAGAAGGCACCAAGGCTCTTTCCTTTCCAAACATCTTGTCGTATGTCTTCCCGAAGAGTATGTCCACAAAACTTCCTGGGTCCACGAGTATTCTAGGCATCGCCGTCTTCTCGATGTGGAGTGTGATAACTAAGGGATCATTGTGTAATCTTCCCTCATCGGGAATGTCTGCTGCCGAAAAGAAAACTGGGCGCTCTGCCACTCTTCCAGTTGCCCTCTCATTGCTACACTCAATATTTCCTTTCCTTCAAAGTCACTTTTTTGGATTCTATCAGTAGGAATACCTTCGAAATTTCGCCCACAGATATCTGCGTGAACTATGGAGTTGCAGTCGTCGAATCTTGGGATGCTTCGGTCAATGGTTATGACGTATGCTTCGTGTTGTTTCTCCTCCTTTGGTTGTGGCGGGTTTGAAGGTGGCTTTGGAAGTTCAAGGAAGTGCTTGAATTTTCCCTTTGAAATGAAAAAGTAAATTTATTCTTGCGCCGTGACGCAATCTTCTGTTGTGTGCCCATATAATTGGTGGAATTGATAGTAATCTCATCTCGCCTACCAGTTCGGATTGTTCGATACTCGGAGAGCATCCTCGATGGTTACACACAGCTTTGGTAACTTTCTATCTTGGAATGCAGGGAACCCTGACCTTGGTACGCCGAACTTTCTGCCTCCCTCGTGTCCTCTTTGAGTACCACCATTTTCGAATTCTTCCCGAGAGCTATTTTCTCTACTGTCGCTGTACTTTCTATTGTCGTGATACCTCCCATCACCGAATTTGCCCTCGCTTTCATATCTCCCTGCATCGTTCTGCCTTTCTCGTTTAGAAAAATCCCCTGTTCGGTGGTGCATGGCTCGATCTCGCTCTTCGAGTGATAAGTTGTTTATGGAGTGCACCTGTTTTGATATAGCTTCTCTCCCTTGGGTGGATTGCTTCCTGATTTCGTCCAGTGTGATTCTTTCCTTTTGATACTTCCAGAGGTCTTGAAGCGTCTCTACATTCTTGGAGAAGAGTCTGTCATACAATGGATGGTTCTTGTCGAGTGCATTTAGATATGCTCTCACCTTGTCTTTTTTCGAAGATCCATTTCCTACTACTACGCACTGAGCAGTCCACCTGTCTGTCAAGCTTTTAATGGATTCTTCAGGTCTTACTCTAATGCTGAACAGTTTCTCTACTCCTGGATTTGATGAGTTGTTGTACAAGAAATGAAGTATGAATACTTTGGATAGATCTTCGAAAGACGAGATCGAACTGGCTGTTAGGTTGTCATACCAAGCCAAGGCTTCCCTTTTCAAATTGGAAGGAAAATACTTACAAAGCACCTCGTCCCTGTTAGCCCAAGCCAGGAATACTCGCAGGTACATTTTTACGTGCAGGGTCCGGTCTCCTGTCCCATCGAAGATTGATGTGAAAACTGGCATGGTGCACTTTACTGGTATGGCCTTAGCGAGAAGTTCAGGGATCAATGGCGAGCGGTTAACGTCATTAATTGCTTGAGTTAGTTTCATCTTGTCGGTCGATTGAATCTTGTTATCGAAGAGCTCTGCTCGAAGTGTTTTGATTTGCTCCATCATGACTTGTTGCAAAGCTTGTGTTTCGGCGTTCTTCCTCGCTTGTTCATTTTCGTATATCAAATGTATGATGTTTCCCTTTGGACGTATGCTGGGCTCTGTTCTTATGCTTGAGACCACTATCTCAGGGTCCTTGGGGTCGTTTCCCTTGAATTTAGTGTTACTTCTTGATACCGAGGGCCCCCTTGATCGTGATATAGTTTTTGGGCGAGAGTGTCCCTCGCTGCTCCATTTTAATTTGATGTTGATTTCTCCGCAGCCTTCTTAGTTGCTTCTGCTAATTTTTTTTTAAATTCCTTATTATCTTGTTCTTCTGAATCAGCTTTAGGAATTGTACAGCCCTCGTGGTATCTTCCTCGGTGGGGTGGTGTGCTAGTACCACTTCATTGGGGATGTCGTCTTCGCCGTCATCTTCGTTATTCTATCCGTCTTCCTCTTGAATTTGTTGCTGAAGTGGTTCGTCACCCACTGGGAATTTTTCTTCGTCAGGTCCCAGATCTACTATTTGCACTTCTTCTTCGTTTACGCGTTCTCTGTGTTGTACTGTACTTGCAGCTACCTCTGGCGATAGTCCTTTGCTCGTCGAAAATCTGGTATTGTGCCTCGAGGATCCCGTGCCGTGCCTCGAGGATCCAACTATTTGCTTCGGTATTTGATCAGATTTCGAAGTCATGTTGATAGTGACCTGTAGAAAACAGAAAACCCGTGAGGTCCAAGGCGGCTGGTGCGGTGTACTAAGTCTGACATGCACCCTAGTATGCGTAACAGATTCTGCCGTGCAAAATTTCAGGGTTGGTTATGCTTGAAAAAGGAGGGGTACCGAAATACTACCAACTTTTTGTTTTGGCTCGTGAGTCTTATGGTTTAAGTCTGGACGATCTCAAAAATCAATATCCAAACTTATAACTGGAGTTGTTAGACCTCGACAAAGATTACTTTGGAGTCAACTCGACAGTTATGCAATAACGTACTACTTGGTGCTTTAATTATAAATCAGAGTTATAATGCGGAAAGTAAAAGCACACAAGACACCAGAGATTTTCTTAACGAGGAAACTGCCTTGCAGAAAAACCTCGGGACCTCGTCCAGTTTAAACATCGCCCAGTACAAACTGACTACAAACACTAGCCTACTATAAGACTTCGGTCTGGGATGTAGCAGAGACCAACTCAAGCCCTCCAAGCGAATTGGCTACTGTCGCCTTCCTTACGTCTCTAGATCCCCCACAGATCGTCACGCACTTGATTCCCCCAGCTGACGTCCTTTACAGGCCTAGGTGTTGCTTTGACCGCTGTCAAAGGCTTGTGTCAGCAATACTGGCTTTTCAACCAAACTGTTGACGTATGGTGTAATTGTCCTCTATCAGTTTACCATACATAAGATGACTTTCTTCGGATTGTTAAATCCAGGTCATACGAAAATCTACTTCTTGAACCGGGGCTGACACGCAAACCAAGTAAGCAATGCCCAATTCGAATCTACCTCAGTTATACACGAAGAACCACTTAAGGAACTTGTATAACTGGAGCCAACTAGGTCTTACAACACCGAGTGCAGCCGTGCGTTGCTACCTTTCCAACCTTTACGTAACTTAACTAGTTCTTGAATAGCCATATAGCAGAAGAGACGGACTTTAGAATAGACAAGAACTAAGATAGGTTACTGAGGTTACAGGTTAATCTGATCAACCACAAAGGGATCAATCTACCTGTGCTTCCCAACTCTCAAGATAAGTCTTTATAGTCGTAGGGAGTTCCCAGAGGAGCTGCAACCTATAGAGGATGACTATACCACAACAAGCTTTCACCGAAGTGAAAAAAGTTTACGCTACCTTCCCTTAGGACCTTCACGTATGCTTGATGCTTGCGGTATTTGTCCGTAGACACCTCTATTTATAGCACTCAATAAGATAGGTTGCTTTGGAATAAAGCAATCAATTACTTGTCCAAAAAGTTAGGGAAACCCTAAACTTGGCAACCAAGTAATAGAGATTAATCTCAATTGGAATTCTTTTTAGAGTTATCTGCCAAGTGTTTTATTAGCTCAAAAACACTTCAAGATAGAAATCCAACAGACCAGAGATAATCTTATCTTATTGACTCATTGAGGATCGTTAGATGGAACACAAAAGATATTCTGTATAACCAAGTCCATCTAAGAGATAAAGGAGTTTTGGAATTTGACTCAGAGTGAAATTCTAGGAGAATATTCACTAAATCCGACAACCAACAAAGTGACCGACATTCCGGTTTGCGAGCTGGTTCGCGAAATGTTCAGCACTTCGAACTCAGAAGAATTCCGAGTTTCTGGTTTGCGAACCGGTTCGGGAACCGTCCACCTGTCAGATTTCGTCAAATCTGGATTCCGCTGGAAGTACTGGGCTGAGCCAGAACTTAGACGTGAGAACGTCCTCAGCTGTGATCCATGGACTCTTTGCTCAAGAGTACTCCTTTAGATTCATCCATATCCAACTAACAGTTTGCAAGCAAACCATTGTAATGGACACATGGCACCGAATCTGTCTCATACATTCTTGTACTCACAGTAATTTGAGGGATCAAATACTGGTCATGACACAAGGCCACGTTACACAAGAATACGATCTCAATCGCTATTATCACTACTAAAGTAGTCGACTATTTCGAAAGAATAAAGAAAGTAGAAATAGAAGAATATCCATAAAGTCATAACTCCTACTAACCTTTTATCGATGAAGAATAATTGATGTCTTCTTTGTCTTCACAGTCTTCGTCTTCAAGGTCTCTACTACTTTGTCTATATCCCAATTCCGAAATCTAAACTCTAGTAGGCTAAATCAAGAATTGAGTTTTGACACCTAAAACTGACAACTAGCTTGACATACCAACGCTAGTGGGTTTGACCGGACAATGCCCTAACAATGCTCGGTTCTGACCAAACCCTAACTGTTTTTGTCTTATCCGAATCTTCCTTCCAAATGAAAAGATCCTGGCAGACTGGTCTACTTTCCCTAATCTGGACCCTGAGTACGATTACTGCAAGGCTTGTTTCCAAATATGGA
>JAJJMA010323634.1:0-18171 GCA_023529015.1 Papaver nudicaule
CATCTAACGGTTCTCAATGTGCCAATAAGATAAATATTATCTCTCGTTTGTTGGATATCTATCTTGAAGTGTTTATGAGCTAATAAAACACTTGGTAGATAAATGTTAAAAGATTTCCAATTGAGATAAATCTCGGTTTACTTGGTTTGCAAGTTAGGGTTTCCTAAACTTGTGGGACAAGAAACTAGTTGCTTTATTCCTAAGCAACCTATCTTATTGAGTATTATAAATAAAGGTGTCTAAGGACGAAAACCGCAAGCATCAAGCATACATGAAGATTCCTTTTGGAAGAGATCGTAAAACTCTTTTCACTTCGGTGAATGCTTGTTGTGGTATAGTCATCCTCTATTAGGTAGCAGTTCCTCTTGGGATTTACCTACGACTATAAAGACTTCTCTTGAGAGTTGGGAAGCACAGGTAGGAGATTGAGACCTTAGTGGTTGAAATCGGAGTAACCTGTAACCTTGGCAACCTGATCACATTTTTGTCTATTCTACGGTCCTTCTCTTTGATATAAGGCCATTCAAGAACTGATATGTTACATACGAGGTTTGAAAGGAAGAAACGCACGGCTGCACTCGGTGTTGTAAGACCTAGTTAGCTCCAGTTGTATAAGTTTCTTAAGTGATTCTTCGTTTACAACTGAGGTAGAGACAAGTTGGGCATAGTTTACTCGGTTTACTTGTCAGCCCCCGCTTGTAAGTAGATTTCCGTATGACCTGGAGAAATCCTAAGGAAGTCACTTTGTGTATGTCAAACTGATAGAGGACAGTTCAAACATACAGTTGATAATCGAGGTTGCAAAGCCGAAATTGTTGACACAAGCCTTTAACAGCGGTTAAAGAAACTCCTAGGCCTATAAAGGACGTCGGCAAGGGGAATCAAGTGCGTGACGATCTGTGGGGGATCTAGAGACGTAAGGAGTGCGACAGTAGCCAATTCGCTTGGAGGCTTGAGTTGGTATCTGCTACATCTCAGACCGAAGTCTTATAGTAGGCTAGTGTTTGTAGACAGATTGTACTGTGTGATGTTCTATCTGGACGAGGTCCCGAGGTTTTTCTACAGGTCGTAGTTTTCTCGTTAAAAAAATCTCTGATGTCTTGTGTGCTTTACTTTCCGCATTATATTCTCTGATTATATAATTAAAGCAAACACAATAAGTATGTTATTAATAAACCTGATCGTTGTCCCCAATCCATCCATTGGATTTACCAAGACCCTGTCTTGTGTCGGACTGATCCTTTAAGATCCAAACTCAGGTTAACAGATCTGGATATTGATTTTTGAGATCGTCCAGATCTGACCATAAGTCTCACGAGCCCAAACGAAAAGTTAGTTGTATTTCGGTACCCCTGCTTTTTCAGGCTATGTGATGTATGTAGAGTTCTAGATCATGGGCCTCATAGATGTTAAGAAATAGAACATGAAGTAGAATTAAGGATGCCACAAAACTTAGCTACCTTGCCTGCTAGCGCTTTTAGAGAAATTGCAAATCACCTGAACATTGAAATTCTACCTAAGAAAGTTGCCCAGAGGCTTGAATCAGAGGTGATGGCTAATCTGCAAGAACCGGTTAGAGAAGGAGATAGTTCTAGTCAGGAGAGCATTGTTGTAGTTACTGATGTGAACATGCATGAGCTCCAATTACCAGTAGAAAATGAGTTGAGTTTGGTAGCTGCACAAATCATTAAGGACACTGAAAGAAGAGCTTCTGACAGCAAAGTAATGGCAGCAAGGCAGAGAGTGAAAGGCAAGGCAGTTCTTCAGGAACTGAATATTTCGGATACAATGGTGGTTCCTAACAGGCTAGCAAAGGCATTGAGATAATAGAGACCCCCATGCAGGTCAGGATCAATAATCCTAGACCTAATTCAGTGAGTACATCCATGAAAGGTAAGAAGAAAGTGAACTCAGATGTGCAAGAGGATGTGAATTTAGCTAATAAAAGACCAATTGGAATTCTGAGTGCTTCCATAGCTCAGATTCAAGAAAGTCTTGGATTTCCTCCCTTTCATGTGCAGTACACAAAAGATGTTAATGAGGTGCAAAAGCAAGGAGTTAAGCCGAAGAGAAAATACAGAAAGAGGGGAGGTCTAGATGCTAAGCACTCCCAAGCTAAGAAACAAAAAACAAGCTCTAACTTGGTGTTGTTCAATGGTGTTCTGGTGGATGAGAGTACAATCCCAAATGTTTCATTTACTGCAGCTGAAGCAACTCCTTCTATCATTCCTGATGATATTTACAATATTCTGCTCCCTTCTCTTAATCCAAACCAAAGTCATGAATTCCTTGAATGTATTGCTAACATTCCTCCTCTTATTTCTTGTGACCTTACTGTTGTCTCTTCTCTAATCCTTAAGGATCCTCTAGATATGTTCAATGAGTATGTGCTGGATTGCCCGTTGAGCCCTGGAGCTGAGATCAATGAACACCCGCAGACTGAGAGAGTTGAGATCCACCAGCAAGACAATCATGTATATTTCTTCAACTCATTTTATTATGGATCTTCATATAGCAACATGATCTATTTCCAGATTCATACAACAGTAGAAAGCATGTATACTGTCTTTGTTAGAACTCTAAACATGCATATGTTTTTCTGGTATGTGGTATGCTTGATGTTTGGAAGAATGAAGATTTTGTCGTGGAACTGTCAAGGGTGTGGAAAAAATACACTAGGGATCACATAAGATCTTTAGCAAATACTATAAGACCTGATATCATGTTTTTATGTGAGACAAATAAACCAAAAGATAAAGTTGAAGCAATTTTTAGAAGCGCAAGGTTTGATAACTGCTTTGTTGTTGATAGAGTTGGTATTTCTGGAGGTTTAGGAATAGCTTGGATGGATAATATTGAGCTGTCTGTTGAGTCTTAGGATGTATCTTTTATAAATGTCTTCATAACTAATTCTATCTCAAGGGAAAAGTGGATGCTAACTTGCTTCTATGGGAACCCAAATCATGCTCAAAAATATGTTATCTGGGATACCATAAAGGAATTAGCTGCCAAACACTCTCTCCCTTGGGCTGTCATTGGAGATTTGAATTTGATTCTCCATGTGGATGGAAAAAAAAGGGATGAGGGAAAGTAATAAACTGGAAATTGAAAAACCTATTAAAAACCTTAATGATTCTGGTTTAGTGGACTTGGGATTTAGTGGTTATCCTTATACTTGGTCAAACCATAGGTATGACTCAAGTATGGTTGAAGTCAAGCTAGACAGGCCTCTTGTGAACAATGAATGGTCTTCTTTGTTCCCAACTGCGAGTCTACGACATTTGAGTCCTATTGCCTCTGATCATGCTCCCATTCTTCTTTCAACTGCCCCTGGTTGGAATGATGGGCCACCTCCTTTCAATTTTTTTAGTTTTTGGTTAGAAGATGCATCATGTCTTGATGTAATAGCCAAATCTTGGAACACTCTGCTAGATGGTTCCCCTGGTTTTAAAATGGTGAAAAAACTTTCTAATGTCAAAACAAATGTTAAAAATTGGAATAGGTACCACTTTGGTAACATTCATGCTAGACTACTAAGAGCCAGGGATGATTTAAAATCTAGAAATGATGATCCAGAACCTAAAAACAGAACTGCAGAGTTAAAAATCTTAAGTCTTGAAGTGAAAAAGTGGTACTCTATCCAAGAGGCTTTTAACAAAATCAAGAGTGGTGACAAGCTGATTAACCAATAGGATAAGAACCCTAGCTTTTTTCATAATCTAGCTAGGAATCGTAGTAAAAGAAACATAATCAATTCCATAAAAACCAAAGATGGCATCTGGGTGGGAAACAAGGATGATATTGAAAACTGTCTCACAGACCACTTCACTAACATGTCTACTTCCTCAAGCCCTAACATCAACCATGAGTTTATTGAAAATATCCCTTGTCATATCGCTGAATCCGAAAATGATTCTCTAACCTCAATTCCTGATGAGGCTGAAATCAAATCCACTTTATTTAGCATGCCTTCTAATAAAGCCCCGGGGCCGGATGGCTTTCCTGCTGAGTTCTTTCAGAAAAACTGGCATATTGTGTCCCTTGACATAATTACCATGGTCCAAAAATTCTTTGAAACTGGTTTTCTTCTAAAAGAGCTTAACTCGACTTTCATATCCTTGATTCCTAAAATCCATAATCCAGAAACTCGTAGTGATTTTAGACCCATCAGTCTTTGTAATACCACATACAAGATTGTGTCAAAAATCCTAGCAAATAGGATTAAACCTTTGCTTGATAGAATTATTTCACCTTTCCAATCCGCTTTTGTCCCAAACAGACAAATTTCGGATAACATTATCATAGCCCATGAATTAATCCACACAATGCGAAAGAAAACCGGAAAAAAAAGGCTACATGGGAATTAAAATTGATATGTCAAAGGCGTTTGACCGAGTGGAGTGGGGGTTTCTTTTGGCAATCTTAAAAAAAAATGGGATTTAGTGAAAAATGAAATAATCTCATTTATCAATGCATAAGCACTACCTCTTTATGTCATTCTAAACGGTTGTCCTAGAGGTAGATTCTCTCCTACTAGAGGAATAAGGCAAGGAGATCCTTTATCTCCTTACATTTGCATTTTATGCATGGAGGCCTTATCTAGCTATCTCATGATAGCACAAAGAAAAGGTCTCATCCATGGCATCAAAGTAACCAAGGACAGTCCCCCAATAAACTATCTTTTATTTGCGGACGACTGCCTTATCTTTGCAAATGCGGATTTGGTCAAAAGCAAGAACATCTTAAAAATCTTCATTGAATTTGGAGAAGGATCGGGGCAATTGATAAATTTTCAAAAATCGGGCATCTTTTTTAGCAACAAATTCCCACAAATTTCAGAGAATGATAATTAAAATTTTAAAGTGAGGAAAATCCAAATAGATGACAAGTATTTAGGTTCCCCTCTCTTCACCAATACCTCTAAGATTAAAAGTTTCGAACCGGTTGTTCAAAAGATAGCTAATAGATTGAAAGGATGGAAATGCATTATCCTCTCTCCTGCGGGCAGGGTAACTATGGTTAAGTCAGTGATGGAAACTGACCCAATTTACCAAATGAGCTGTTTCATTCTACCGAAAACATCCAAAAAAAAATAAATATTGTCAGTCTTCAAAGAAAATTCTTTTGGGAGAAAACTGAAGGGAAAAAGAAAGGGAATTATCTTAAAAGTTGGGAATCTATTTGCAAACCAAAGGAGGATGGCGGATTGGGCTTTAGAAAAATTGAACTTATGAATGAAGCTATGATAGCCAAAGTAGGGTTGAGGTTGATAGCCTACCCAAATAGTCTTTGGGCCACCATACGAAAGCTTAAATACTTTTCAAAAAAAGACATTACTCATCAAGACTTTGAACTAAAACATGCCAATTCTTTGCTATGGAAAGGCATTAACATGGGCATAAAACATGTTAGGAAGTATGGTAAATGGGAGGTAAACAATGGCAAAACAATTGATATATGGCTTAATCAGTGGCTTGAAGGGACTCCCTTCCCTATCCCACTGACTGAAGAGGGCTCAAACTCAAACAATTATACTAAAGTTTCTGACCTCATTTCTCACAACCAAGAGTCATGGGACATATCAAAGTTAAGGGATTGTTTCTCTGAGAATCTTGTCTCAAAAACTCTGAAAGTCAAAATTGATAATAATAGAAATGGTAGTCTGAAATGGTCCCTTAATCAAAATGGGGACTTCACCGTTAAGTCCCTATACAAGCAGTTGGACTCTGAAATCCAAGTTCAACCTGCAAGTAACCAGTTAAGGAGATTATGGAGGAAAATCTGGAAGTTAAATGTCATTCCAAGAATACAGATATTCTTGTGGAAAATTACCCATAACATTGTCCCTGTTCAAGCCAGAATGGGGAAAATTTTGCCAAGTATAGATCAAATTTGTAAGCTTTGTGATAAAGAACCGTAAACAATTGAACATTTGTTGATGGAGTGTGATTTTACAAAAAGGTGTGGCAAAACTGTCCCATTAACATAAATGCTTTTAAAACAAATCAGAAACAAATGAATAAATTGATATATGAATGGTTTGGAAATGTGAAAGAAAATGTTCATGAAGATTTTAATAAACAAGAATGCCTGGCTATGGTAGCCTGGTGCATATGGAAACATATATGTGAAGTTATTTTCAAGGGTATCAAACCAAACTTTAGACAGTGCATTGATAACATAAATAGCTTGTTTATATGGTGAAATCAGCAAAGAACTCTCTGATTTATGGAAGAGGAATCAGTCAGAGAAGTGCAGCAAATGGAGAGGGAATGGGATTGATTGGTTGTCACAAAAATGGCCAAAATGGATTAACTTACACGAGTTTGATTTTGTATGATAACACAGGTTCTTTCTGGGGAGCAAGAGGGGAGTTCTCAACAACAAATCTGAAGCATACAAAAGGGGGAGGTGGTGCTGGTTGTTCTCAAATGGCTGGTGGATTTGGAAGGTACAAATGTAAGAATAGTATGACAGAAGAAAGGAAGCAGTGAAGAAGAGCAACAAGACCTGAATTATATTAAAGACAGTAGTATGTCGGTACAAGACTCTATATTAGAAATCAAGAGCAGTTTTAGCTCATTTAGTATTTCTGTTTGTAAAATCAAGGAGCTGGACTCCATGTTAGATCGTATTAGGGGAATTTGTAAAGTCCTCAATAGGAACTGTGGCTGGGACACAAAGGACTACACAAACCTGCAGTATTGTAAGAGACTTTATGAAAGAACAGAACAAGCACAACAGAAGAATGGTCGCCGAAGTTGGAGACAGAACTCAACTTTTGAAATAGGGGAAACAAGCAATATGAGTATCGTCAGGGACACTGGTGATGACAATGTAAACTTAAACTTAAACTCAGAGATCTCAAATCTCTTAAGTGTGTAACTTGGTTCTACTACTAATGTATATCTTTTATAAAAAAAACAAAAAAACAAAAAAAAAAAACAAACAAACAAACAAACAAACAAACAAAAACGGTGAACCTATGCAATTCTGCTGCATACACATGTTCGTGTCTGGGTGAAGGTTTGCAAATGGTGTTAGATATTGGCCCCAGCCAGCCTTATCTGCTCTAATTTTACCAAATCAACTCAAACATTGATTTTATTTTTTAAAAAGAAAAAGAAAGAAACCATAATTCATGGAAGGATTGCTTGGAAATATTTCCAAAGGTTTCTCTAAAAATTTCCAAAGTATATACCCACCAAACTTTTGTAACCAATACTAAGTATCTTTTTGATTTTCTTTTGTTCTAGACACATCAGATCATGTTATGTTTCTACACTTTATGCCCTGTTGATGAGTCATGGATGACTCTTCAAAACACCTAAGAATTGTAGTTAGTGCATCACTAATGACTAAACCAAACGTTAGTGCCCTCTATAAATACACCTTCCTCGTTTAATCGTTTCATTCACCATACTCTCAAGTTCAATCCCATTTCTCTGCATTATCTTGCAACCTCTCAGCATCTAACTAGACACTATTATACTAATCAAAAGGTACTAGACAGATAATTATGATGAAGATTAACAAAATTCCAGAAAGTGTTATCGGAATTAAACTGAGGTTAAGTGGAGGCGGTATGCAAAAGATTTTCAAACAGACTTTTAAAGTTGAAGAAGGAGAGAAATTATTGAAGGCGTCTCGATGTTATTTATCGACCACAGCTGGCCCGATGGCAGGCTTACTCTTCGTATCAACTGAAAAAATTGCATTTTGCAGCGAAAAATCTCTGACCATCTCTTCACCAAATGGAGGATTTATTAGAACACCTTACAAGGTAGTGATACCAATGGACAAGATAAAGAGGGTAGAAGAAAGCCAGAATATCGACAAACCGAAGCAAAAGTACATAGAAATTGTCACAGTTGATCATTTTGATTTTTGGTTTATGGGTTTTGTTAACTACGACAAAGCTTTCAGAACTCTTCAAAAATCCATCAACCTATCTCAGCAACAGTCTCAATGAGGATTCATGAAATTGTACATATATCATGGGTTTTTAAGTAGTTACTAGTTAATGTATCAGTAGTACAAATAGTCCACATTGTACTTTTCATCTCTATGAAGAGGTCCTCTATGAAATGGAAACATCTAATGCTATTAAAATTACGATACTTCTTTTATCCTTCTTTTCTATGTGTAAACAAATGAACAATCAGCCACATGAATCAAGATTCATAAGCATATGAACTCTCTGGCTATAGGGGGGTTGTGTAGCAATCGTCGTTTATAGCTATTTCGGACTGAAAGTTTTAATATATGGATTTGTGAAACTATTGATCTCTACTCCATTATATTTTAGGAGGTTGTTGGTTCAATTTTCCTTTTAGGCACATTTTTCCGACATGGTCGAGCTAATTAGCCCAAGCTTGTAGGAACGGAAATGGTTATCTGGTAGGTACAACCTTTTGTGAGGTGGTGTCATTTTGTTTAACTGGTAACAGAAAACAAAGAAACGAATTTTTTTTCAAAGAAAGTCAGAAAAAAAGAGCACATGATCCATACTTTTGTTGCAATCTGACTGACCCTTTAGGAAATGCATCTGATTTCCTATGTAAAGCTTTTGCTTTTTTACGGCCCAATTGTTTCCACCAATGCCGTCTACATGTTGGCCAAACCAAGTCGGCCACTATCTCTAATATGGTCTCTTTTTGTAGGGAGCCAGTACTTTGGCTACTGACTGCCTTTTTTTTTTTATATATATTTTTTGCTAGCAACTTGACTACCTATTTTCCCGGTGTCACTGGGGTAGACTTTACGGAATTGGTGCAGACCTACCAAGTAGTGTTAATACATATTCGGTAGCTCCATTAACACTACTCGGTAGTTCGAAAAAGATCAGTCTCAAATCCGATCAGTCTGCCCCAATGACGCAAGGCTATCTTATGACTTTAAAAGAAACTCTTCCAAGGAGAAAATGATAAAGTTGGTCGGAGAAAATCCTTAAATTCGATCTAAGAATACTTGACATCTTTCGCTGTTCTGCAGCACCATACTAGATCCTAATAGATAAAGGAAAATGCTGACTCTGATCCTGCAACATACACATAATATGTCCAACTCATTCGCATTTGTGCGAACTGCGAAGGTATGTGGACGTCGTGTCGGCCAGTGGCTCCACTAAATAAATCATCATTTTAGATCTCATTTAGGACCAAACAGAATGTTAGGAATAATATAAGATGATAATTATGGTATTTAAACCTCCCAAACTAACTAATAATGTAGCCGATGATCTACGTTATTAACCAGTAATGGAAGATTCATGTCATATTCAAATGATCTAAACACAACTTCTACAATTTCATAAGTCAACTCATAATTGGGAAATTAGGATTACCTCATTGGAGAGCTCATTTGAAGTGTTCCTACCAACTTTTAAGACTTAAGAAGTTAATGTCATGCATCAGTCAACATGATCCTTGGACTTAGACCCCTTGGGTTCTGACGAAGTTATCTGGCTAGCTTTTTTATTATTCAGCTCAGCCATCAGGCCAAGATATCCACCACAAAGATTTGGAGGAAGGTGATACTGCCAAATCAATTGTTAATGGACACGTCAAACACTGAAAGATTCTGAAGTACAAATCAGATAACCCTGGCATTGTAGTATAATGTGTGTTCGTTATTGGTCGTACTATTTTGAATACATTGCACAGGTTTTATGTAAGCTAGTGCAATTATAAATAGTTAGATTTTTGATCGAGCAACCAAACATCGAATTAATAAATCCCGTAAACAACCTCATTGAATTGTAAAAGACATAATAAAATCTTAAACACAATTTTCCAATAAAGAAAAGAAAATCCTAAACACAAGACTAATAGAACACTCCACACAAAAAAACATATAACCAAAACTTAAATGAAAAACAGGACAGTGGCGGCGACACCTGCTAACCCGATAAAAAGATGGCTGGAAAGGGAATTAGATGCAGAAGACATAATGGTGGGCGGGGTGAATACCATCTCTGTAGGTGGGGGACGAGATATAGGGTTTGAAAATGCGGGGGTTCTAGGAAATGCGGGAGTTCTAGGGGTAGAAGTTGAAGGGGTTGAAGAACAAGGATCAGAATAACAACCAGAACTACTCTTGGTTACTTGTCCAAGAGAAGTAGAAACTTGAATGTGAACCTTCTGGCCAACCTTGCAGTGACCGGGGATACCGCAGATGAAATAGTAATGCGTATCATCCTCACTTATCAAAACTAAATCATTCCCTGTAGTGTAGGTAGCTAATGGAGATGTTATGGTGCACGATTCATAATCGTGAGATGTCACTTGGAAGACATTGTGGAATTCTGGATTGTAGGAAAAACCTGTAACACACAAGCATACATGTTAAAGAAAAAATGATGCAAACATGTTAAGAAAAGATTATGCAAAATTGAAATTTAACACTAGTGATCGAAAATCGAAAACTTACGAATTGTGTCTCCAACATGAATAGTTTTAGAGGAAGACCACTTATCATAATCGATATTGCCCATGGTAGTCCAACCAGAACTGTCACCAACATCATAAGTTGCAGCCATTGACGAAGAAACATTCAAAGCTGCAACAATAACTACAATAAAAACTAAAGCTGTGCTAGCAAAACCCATATCTTAATGCAACTTGGTAAGAATAGAGCTTAATGTAACTTGGTAACAATAGAGAAGAAAATTATGAGGGTGTGCTAATGTGTTGTGTATGGTTGTAGGAGGCTAAGCTGCTCATAGGTATTCTTATTTATAGCTTCGCAACTAAAAGACCTTAGGAATTTATGTCGGAAGTTCTTTGGTTGATAAGGAATGAAAATAAAAAAAGTATGGAATTTTCCTAAATCAAGAAGTTCTTTGGCTTCAAGAAAATCACGAGTTCAATTATTTACTTAATTACTTGAAGTTTTCCTCAATTATGGAATGTCACTTTACATAATAAGCCTATGTGCCCTTTTATTAATGGAACTTGACGTTTTAACTGAATTTATGTCTACTGGGGTTAAGTTATTATTTTTGTAAACATCAATCTAGATTATTTACATGGAAATTACATAATAATGCTCAAAAGATTATGTAAAGATTTTCTTACTTTTACTTAGGTGCGATTTCTGATTAAAACATTTTCTTGCTTTCATTATAAATTCTCTTATTAGGTAATGATAAATTTTTCTTCCTCTTCTTGAAATCACGAAGAAACCTATAAAGCTAGGCGGAACTATAATTTGGAGAACTATAGCTTACTTGAAATATCAATATGACAGTTTTACTTTGTGTTTTTCTCTTGTTTATTGCTTCCATATCCAAGTACTCTCTTGCACAAACCGGTGGAAGTTCTCTCCAAGTAAACGGGTATCAAAATACTTGCCCTGATGCAGAACAAATCATCTTTTCATGGGTAGAGAGAGTTGTGACTGATGAACCGCGGATGGCTGCGTCACTTCTACGCCTCCATTTTCATGACTGCTTTGTTAATGTGAGTTCATTCATTCGCATATACATACAGTCCATATACTAATCTTTGACAAATATGTGTCCATGAATAGTCTCCGTACTTACGTATATCCTTAATACTAATGTGCTTATATGTATATGTTATGCTTATATGTATATGTTAATTGCAGGGTTGTGATGCTTCTGTTTTGTTAGATGATACAGCTACATTCACTGGTACTAATGTGCTTATATGTATATGTTATGCTTATATGTATATGTTAATTGCAGGGTTGTGATGCTTCTGTTTTGTTAGATGATACAGCTACATTCACTGGTGAAAAGAATGCAGATCCTAATGTCGATTCTCTGAGAGGGTTTGAGGTGATTGATGCAATAAAAAGTGATCTTGATCTTGCATGTCCTGAGACAGTTTCATGTGCTGATATTCTAGCAACTGCAGCGCGAGACTCTGTCGTTCTGGTAACTTGTTGTATATGTGTATATTTTATGGGCCGGGAATAATACCATCAGAATTCGCTTTGAACGCTAACAATGCTTGTTTTAATGGCAGTCTAATGGACCAGGGTGGGATGTTCAGATGGGAAGAAAAGATAGCTTGACTGCTAGCAAAACAGATTCCAATAACAACCTTCCTTTCCCAAAAGAAGACTTGAACACCCTCATCACCAAATTCCAAAATGTTGGCCTTGACATAGTTGACATGGTTGCTCTTTCAGGTGATATGTGCTTCCCCTCGCTATCCATCTAAATTGTCAGATGTTTAATGCTAATGTAAATCCCTATGCAATTATCTTTTTACAGGTGCACACACAATTGGTCAAGCTAGGTGCTCAACATTCAACGCTAGTCTGGAGAGTCGTAGTAGCTCTGCTGAGCCAGGCGACCTAGGTTTTCTAGCATCGCTAGCACAGCTTTGCTCCAACAATGCAGATAGCGCTAATCCTCTAGCACCTTTCGACTTGGCAACACCAGCAACATTTGATAATCAGTACTTTATGAACTTGTGGTCAGGCGAAGCGCTTCTGCCATCTGATGCAGCACTAGTAGCTGGAAACAGTCCTACACTAGAAATCGTCCAAACATATGCACTACACCAAGAGACTTTTTTTGCGGATTTTACAAGATCGATGCTCAAAATGGGAAGCTTGAGTCCACTTACTGGAGAAAACGGTCAGATCCGTCGCAACTGTAGGGTCATTAACTACTAGTATATTTTGCTTAATTATTGTAGATACTCACTCATACTGGTGTACTTTGATCTAGTTGTGTTGAGAACATAGTAATAGTGGTTACCTTTAAGCTTTTCTTTATTTTCTGAAGCATACCTTAAGCTTGCATTCTTTCAAAAATATCAGCGCAAAATTATCCCCTGACCGTCTTCACAATTTTATGTGTGCAGAAGCTGATTTGTGACTTCTTTATAATCTTCATTCTTATTTCTTTTATTTGAAAAGAAATATTAGAGTTTACACAGAGTTAAGAGATATATTAATGCTCTATACAAATGACCCTCGAATTTAAAATGAAACTTCTTGGGACTCCAAGCTGTTGAGCATCTCCACTCATTAGCAGCTCTGCAGGCAAGGCCTTGTGCCCCTACATTTGCTTATCATAAGAATTAAGCCAATGCCCCGTATCATTCGATCAACCTCTGGCCCTTCAAATCTCGGCATGGTTGCATTCAGTTGTGTACATTTCAATAATGTCCTGCTCTAGCTGAACATAATATCTTGAATAGTATAAGTGCTTAAATAAGTGCTTAAATGTCTGTAAGGAGAACATTAAACTTCTGTACATGGAAGATTTCCAAGAAATTCCTGCTATTTCATCTCGTCCCTGGTCAAGAAAGATCAATATCCCAAATTACTCGGATCTCCAATGTACTCTGCAATTTGTTCGAGGCGAACATTGAGCAACTCGTGATTATCTGCATCTCGAACAACACCAGTTTCTTTCTCTGTATCCTTCTGAACAAGATTCCCAAAGACCCCCTTGTGCTTTCCACAAAGAATTAGGACTGGACCCCCGCGCCTTGGAATTACTGTCTCGAGGATGTCCTGCCTGACGCCCTGAATAACCTCTTTGCTTTCCTCCATTGCAATATCACATACATTTCGTCCAACGACGTCAACTATTTGTCCCTTCTTCATATACAGTTTCCCTCCTTGAATTTTTTTGCAAACTACTCTAACTCTAATGTGACTATTCAGCCAAGAAGTTTCACCACTCTGTTTTCCTCTCCGGCTCGATTCAGTACCATCATGTTTTGCTGCATTTCGTGCTTCTACTTCTATCTTCCTCCTTTTAAATCTCCCTGCTATCACTACTGCCCGAATCCCTTTCTTCTATACCTCCATTACTCCAGAAACCCCTCCTGTCATAATGCCTGTTATCATCTTTTGCTCCAGTACATGTCTTTGACTCTTGCAACTTCTTGCAAATTCCTTTGGTTTAGCCGCTACAAGCTTCCCATCGGTACCAACAACATGTCGAACCCGCCCATCTTTGCCTTTCGGAGCAACAAGGACTTCTTCCTTGGCATTCTTTCCGATCCCTTGTCCTTTTTTCCAACCATAACCAGCGAGTAAAGCCTCGGCATAACCCTCAACAGGGCAATCAATTGGCTCATCATTGAATCCACGACTCTCAGTTAAATTCTCTTTATTTTTGTTCAGCATTAAATTCTTAATAGATCTAGTAACAAAGACTCCAGATTTACCACCATTGCGATCATCAACTTTCTCATTCCTAAGAGTTAATCCATACTTGAAACCCTGATCGCCACCTTGAGGTGTAGTTGGTGCTGCTTCTAGTTCGAACCGGCTTTCAGGATCATCAGTAGCAGCAGAAGCTTTTGCGATACTTACAAGATTGCTCATCTTATTTGCAAATTTCCATGAGTTTTCTAACGGAGGGATAATGACTTTGGGTGGTTTAACTTCAATGGGTTTTGTTGGGTCGAATTCTGTTATATAATCGTGTCTTGTATCGTTTAATTTCTCTTCTTCATGATGAATCAATCTATGTTTTGGGTTTGATTTGGAAGGGAGAGAAAATGATAGTTTCATGATTCTTGTTAAAAATAGAGTTTGCTGCAATAGACAATGAATAACTCGAAAATAGAGTTTGCTGTAAATCAATAGAATCAGAAAAGCAATAGCAAAAAATAATAGTGTTGGATATAGACTGTGTTTGATGCCTTCTTATATAGGGTTTGTTTGTGAATTCCTAATAGTACTAGACAACAGAAGTTTGGAATTAGAAGTCATCTAAACTAGGAAACAGAAATCCTAAATTGAGACCGAGTGGGCGAGTTAGTGAGTCGGCAAATCAAGAGAACATTAATTATATACCCCTATAATTTCAAACCCAAAAATTTAGCCTTATTCAACTTTATAAATACCCCTACTATAATTTCATTCCTAAATTACCCCCTCTTATGTGAATCTTTCTCATTATATTTTCCATAATATTTTTTTATTTCAAGAACACAAAAATATTATGCCACCACCTACCATCGACACCATAACCAACACCACCTCCGCCACCACCACCACTATCACACCTCCACCACCAACGTACAACCACCTCCGCCACCACCACCACTATCGCACCTCCACCACCAACAACCACCTCCGCCACCACCATCATGAATCACCACTACGACCTCCTCCAGCAACCGCCACCACCACCAACAACCACCACCACGACCCCCTCCAGCAACCACCATCACCACCTTCCGCCGCCACCACCAACCACCACCACTACAACCACCTCATGCAACCACCACCACCTGCACCACGAACAACCACCACCACCTTTCGCCACCTCCAGCAACCACCACCTCCCTCGCTACCGCCGCCCCCACCCCCGACAAATTATAGTTCCAACATGACTTTCTTTGCACCACCAGATTTTGGTGTCCAGTTGCAAACTGGACAACATTTTATGTGTCTAGTTGCCAACTAGACACCATGATTGTATGCAACAAGAACCTTGTACATACCAGATTTTGGTGTCTAGTTGCAAACTGGACAACATTTTATGTGTCTAGTTGGCAACTAGACACCATGATTGTAAACAGGAACCCTGTGCACACCAGATTTTGGTGTCTAGTTGTAAACTGGACAACATTTTATGTGTCTAGTTGCAAACTAGACACCAAAATTAGGTGTTAAGTTGGCAAGTTGACACGAATGAGTGAACCCGACGTGACTCGAACACGCATCCTCTGACATGGAGTCAGTTGTGCTACCATTGCACAATAGATTCATCTTGAGTTGATCTAATACAATGTGTTACTTTATGAGTGAACCTAGCGTGAGTCGAACACGCATCTTCTGACATAGAGTCAGTCGTGCTACCATTGCACCACAGATTCGTAGTTAGTTGCCTAATAAATAAAATGCAGTCGAACCAACAAGACATAATCGTAATAGAAAAGTAGAAACAGAACAAGCCATTATCATAAACAAGACAGAAACCCAGTATCACAGCAAACTAGACCAAGGTCAAGCATACTCCATCAGGCATTCCATTGCCAAAACAACATAGTCCCAAAATAAGTTCAGACTTCAGACCCACATTTAAAGAACAAACCTGACAATCCTATACTACTTTATTATTTGCACTAGCCACATTGTCAGAACTCATTCAAGTTGGTACCTTTACAAGATAGCCAATGAAACACCACGAACAACAATGTTTAAATTTCTGATATTTCCACTCACACCGATCAACGACTCATATGTATTAACCTTCCCATTCCATACACAACAGCTCAATAAAACACGATAGATGTCTGTTTATAGACACTTGCAAACAATGAACAATTGAGATGATCAAAATAGCATGATAGGACACAAAAATTAACATACTGAAATTAAAATTCCCTAAACTAGGATACAACCCACAAGTTCTGCATATCATTACAAGTAATACTAGAATATAATGATCATTTACAACCATCACAATTTACCTGCACTGATCTATATACTTATAGCCATTTCAACACCGGTACGGAGACACATTCTAGACAAAAAGGAAATTACCATGACATCTCAGCGGCATAGCTAAACAGATTTCAAGTTCGTACCAATCAATTGCAAATGGTATAAACTTGCTAATTAAAAACAACAAAGCAACATGATGGTGCTAGAAACATACCTATACTGATGCTCGTCAATTCCATAATTTTGATGAAAAAACTGAATATGATAAATTGCTCCTTCTGTATCATCATCCTTTGTGCATCCATCCATACCATCCAGCTGCGCTAACTTAACATTTAAGCTCCTTCATTTCCACCTTTAATTTTTTATACATGAGATCAACCTAAAATCAAAATAAAAACCCAAATCACAATTATACATGAGATCAACCTAAAATCAAAATAAAAACCCAAATCACAAGAAGTATACATGTTTCATAACGAATCAATAGAATCGAGATGAACCAAATACAACAAACACAAAAATCAACCGGAATCGAAACAAAAACAAACACCAAACCGTAATCGGCAAAACCCCTAAAACAAAATTGATTGACAAAAACAGATTATTACTTCTTGAGATTCAACAAATCAAACTTGCAAATCTGAACCTCAAAAATTAATCTTTGGTCGTTAAAAACCAGATCTACAGATCTCTCCGAATCGAAACCGATGTAAGAATCAATCTTAAAACAAAGAAGAAATAAGAAAGATAACGCTTTTACTTTCTTTTGATGTCGATCGGTTGTTAATGGTGGTGATGGTGGTGGTGATGGTGGCGGTGACGGTGGTGGTAGCTGAAAGAGGAAGAGGAGGAGACGAAGAAGAGAGAAAGAGAAAGTGTTAAAAATGGAGACCTGTATTCTATTTTGTTTCTGGCTTCGGTCAATTGATAAAGGAAGCAGTAGAAGATATAAAGGTTAAAACTGGTATTAATTGTTTTTTCAGTCTACGAGGACTTGTATTTTACCCTTCATAAGGATAATTGTGAAGGTTCGTTAAAAAGAAGGGCTTTTGTTCAATTTCTTCAATGGCTCTCCTAAACACCTTCTCAACAACAAACTGAAGAAAAAAGAGGCCCAATGGCCAATTTAGCACGTGCATTCGATGAATTGCTGGTGTCCGATCCGAAGCTGGTGTCCAACTAGCATTTTCGGTTTCTTTGGGTTTCTAATCATCCTGTCAGAACAATTAGTTTTGTATTTTTTTTTAGACTGAAACAATTAGTTTTGTATAGTGTTTAGATAGATCATGTACAGTGTACGGATAGCAGCATACTTCCCGGGGACATCACATTTTCTTCCACGTTGTCATTTAGTTTCTACTTTCTTCTACTTTCTATCCTTCTCTGTTTTCTCTTATCCTTTTTGTAATGTAAATACTGAACCTTGAGTGTATCACATTCATCATATCTGCTTAACCATCATCTTCTCCTAATTTGATATGTCTATTTTCCTCTCCCCTGCTCTCTCCTCCTTCTCTCTTAAGAAAAAACAGTTTCAGAAGTTTTCGTCTTGCTGCAACAGCTTGAGTTTGGATAACAAGAAATTCAAGGACTACTTATGGGCTCCAAGTAGTTGGGATTATGATTCCGTCCAATCTCTCAAAAGTGATTATACAGTTGAGTATATACAAATACTATCATCAAATTGGTTATTACATATTTAACATATACGATTTGTCTTGAATTTTATTCATTTGCTTTATGTTCGTGTATTTACGTAGAAGGAATCAAAAT